>JBCFYV010000012.1:103606195-103893695 GCA_039000515.1 Timema cristinae
CTCATAAAACTTCATCAGCTAGGTAATGGAATAAACTATATGACTATCTGGATTGTTTTGTTAGTAACGGAGAGGTTGTACACAGGGTGGCTTATTCTAAATAATTAACCTTCTTGCTACCACAAAAGTTAGATACATTTCTTCTAAGTTATATTTTCTTCATACCAATCCCTTTAGTATTATTGAATATTGATTAAATCACGCTTCAGCTACCGTTTGACCCATGGGGTTACGCTCGTGTTATACTGGCCTGCTGATGACAGAGATCAAGGTTAGAATCTTTGTCAGGCTTAATAAAGGCATTTTTTCTCTAAATATTCTCCCACTGTCCTTCAAAGAAAATGCGGAAAGATTACCATTAATCGCTTCCTTCTTCAGATTAGTTGTCATATGTCGTATAGCCTGCACAAGTAGTAGAATGTGGTGATAAATAAAAGGGCAGATAGCTTGGATGTGTAGTAAGATGAGTGGATTATTTTAATCTAATTACAGTTCTATCAAATGAAATAATCCATGAGATTTTAAACTAATTATTAGCAATAATTTGTAATAAATATGTATATCTAACTGATAAAATATCAAACCATTTAAAACTGAAAGCAATGGGATTTAAGGAATTATTTTACGAAATAAAATATATCAACAGAAAACATTGCAACTGTACTGGTATACATGTCACAGCACTGTAAATGTGTGACACACAGTTTCTTTTTAATCGGTGTATAAACATGGCATTATTCATTTGGTTATATTTAATTTAATTTAATTTTTTTTATCGTGTTTCACTGATAAATCCCATGTGAGAAATGTGACATCTGAAACACATTAAAGTATGTGTGAAAATATTGACGCGCTAGAATTTATTGTATTAAAAACTTGTGTTCAGAGGACACAAAGCAAATGGTGATTTGTTAACTTCAATATACTCTGTATTGAAATGAATGATTAGATTATAAAATACTCAAAAGAGATATTTGATTTATTATAATGCTTTTTTATTATATTAAACTTTTATTATTTACCTTCACACATTTGTATAGTTCGTTAAAATACACCTATCAAATAATGGGATTTTATGTTTTCACACGTAAAACTTATCTTTAAATTGTATGTTGTATATTATTACTATTTAGGTATTAAAATGTAAAAAAAATATAATTTATTGAGACATTATTTTTGTATTTAGTAAATTACTAGTGATAATATTGTATGGATAAATTTGATAAGATTGGTACAATGTGTTTAATAGTTGTTATTTCTTACAGTCAAAATAGGTATATACCTAATCAATACAAGAAGGATTCAAAAAAATAATATCCCAATGTTCAGCTTATTTATCTGTACAAACATCGGTAGGCACGTGAATCAAATTTCAGGCTTAATTGGTCTCATTTGATGGTGATGTGAACGAATACAGGTCCAATGTATTGAGAGTGGCTTTTCTAAAATGTTCCTGGTTTGCCTTTACACAAATATGAGTACATTTCTTACAAATTCTTACTTTCGTATATCTAACTCATAAGAGAAAGTATGTGGACAGCCCAAGCATGTGGTAATATGTCACACACACAAACCAAAACCACTATTACGTAGATATTCATTGGTGGCCGAATGGTCTAAGGAATAACTCTAATGTCAAACTAGACTGCCAATGACAGGAAGATCGAGTTAAGAATCCCGGTTGGGTGTACAGACTTTTTTAATTTATGTCAACCTCCCATTATGAAAATTTATTACATTTCCTCTGAATTCCATCTTCTCTATCTCTTATTGATCAAAGTGATTAATACATATATTATTAAGTACGTGATTCTCAAGAAAGAAGGTATGTATTTTAATTTTGAAGCTTTATAAGACGTTGTTCAAAGAAACTAAATAACTAAATTGTTTTCTTTCAAAGAACTTTAAGATCAGCTTCCTAAGATTAAGATTATTTTAAAGCTATTGTTTACAATAGCTATAGTTTCTTGTACATATCCCTCCTATAAGACTACAAGACTATTGAACTCGAACAGCAGAGGAAAGAGTTAAAAATGAATATATGAAAAGTATTATACTTATGTCAACTATTTCTTAAAACCACTCCTCATACTATTCATAGGTTGATTCTAAGTCTGGACCATTCGTCCACCAAGGAAAATAACAGGACGCAACCAATTGTGTTCGTCTGGTCACTTTACGATAAGTTAGTGGTCTTACGTTCAAACAAGAAACCTATTTTTTTATCATTAGCGAGAGTGTCGTTGTCTGATAAGTACCTTGTTATGGGTTACATCTACTTAAAAGATCGTGAAAAGACCCGTAAACATTTTTTGTTTCACCTTGATTTTGAAAAAAAAAAAAAAAAAAGTTTAAAATTGCACTTAGTGGAGCCTGCTATGTTATTGATGAGCAGGGAAATTTTGAAGAATTCTACCTCAATAACAAAGTTAACAACTGTTTATTCTTTCTTTGTCATTGTCTGTGGCATTTTGTCATAAAAAAAAATTGAAAAATTGCATTAAAAAAAAAGCGAAAAGATATAATTCTACGTCCACACAAATTAAAAAGAAAACATCTCCCGAAAGTTCTTCTACAATTTCACACTGCAAATACCTACAAGCAACTGAGCAACAGGCACTACCCAGTTTGTTTAGTTTCCAGCGATTTATCGTGCAGCTCTATAGTCGTAGTCGTCTCGGTGGACGAGTGAAGTATTGTTTAAATGCAAAAAGTTGCTTGGGTGATTGGTTGCTTGGATGGAGTCAATTAATTACTTGGTTTTGTTCTATTCGGTGGAATAAATACCTAATATGCAGTTCTATTGAGCGTGGACATTTTCGTGTGTTCTCGGGTCTATCCAAAGCTTGAGGCCTTTAATTTTTTATTCAAGAAAGCTTTTTTTTAAATATTTTGTTTATGAAATGTGTCCTTAGTTTTGCTCATAAAAAATATTTCAATATGATTTCAAATACAATATTAAAACTTGAATGTTCTACTTGGTATAAATTTTATAATTCGTATGTGATAGCCAAATTATATTAAAATTATTTAAATAAATACACACTGGACTAGGATCTAAGCTGAATTGTGTAAGACCTGTAAATTCAGTAAATCAACTAAATAACTTCAAATATAAAACCCTTTCTTTTTCACTCCCATAGAGATTCACTAATCATCTAAGCTATACGCATTTAGTTAAACTATTGTGAGTACGGATGAGGAAAGTTGAATTTAGAGAAAATATATTCTAACTTTCATGGGGAAAGAATAGTATACCATTTATTAAAAATATCTCCCAGCACACCCTGATGGAATTCGAACCCTGACCATCAATATTAAAGAACCTGTTGTTTTGACCACATGTCCACCAGCTCTTACTATGAAATATTATACTTACTACACTATGCCATTAGAAACTCGATAGATAATTCCATACTTACAAATTAAGCCACACATTCCTAGATTGAGCTAGTTATATCCAGTCCACCTCACTACACCCTGTAATTTTGGGGTACATTCTAATGTTATCCTCCCCTGTTCGTCTAGGTCCACTCAATGGTCTCTTCCCATTGTGTTTTCCAGTAAATACTTTGAACACGTTTTCAGTATATCCATTCACACTGCATGGCCTGCCCACTGTAATCTGCAGGATTTGACTGTCTTAACAATGTCTTATGATGACTAGAGGGCATATAACTCCTCATAATATAACCCCCTCCCCTACTTAGTAGCTTAATTCCTTTGAATATTAATCTCACATAAAATAAATTGCACATTCCATTAAAATTTTAGGTTATCTATGAGATCAAAAAGTATTAATTAAAAATATTAGTTGGAACCTGAAGAAATTATAATAATCAATAACATAATAATCTAATATTATAATTGGCAAATAGGTAATACAATAAGCATGATTTTTTTATAGATTCTTTTAAAGAATTGAGGACCATTTTATTTTACAAGAAAACAAAATAAAAATGTGGTCACTAGAAAACTATTTATATTTAAAACAAAACAAAAAAATAGTAAAAGAGAAAAATTGCTAGTTCTTCCATGTCATTGAAAATTTACATTTTGTTCTAAATAATAAAGGTAGTTTTTTGATAGCTATTTTAATTTTAACTATAAACATTAAAATATTCATTACTAGGTCGGGCATATTTTTATTTTCCCCGAGTAGTTTCATAACCATTCACTCTCTGCTCATAAATCAGATAAAACATGTATGTATCATTTTGTTATTACTTAAACCACCGTGCATGTAAAAAGTAGAGAAAGCTTAATTTCCTAATGTACCTTATACATTCTCCCTTTCCTTTCCTACATTCGACCTTTAGACACAGAATACTGCCGAGCATTATCTTTCATAAATAATCACATCCTTAATTTAAATTTTAAACAAAAAAAGAATACATGCTCTAGAATTTATGACCACGATCCACCGTACAAAGAATCGCCCTATTTTCTATACCCCACCGTCATTTTAGCGGTGAGAAAGAGGGAGATATATAGTTAAAGCAGAAAGAAAAAACCTCAAAAAATTATTTTCTTGCTTTTGTGTCTAAGAAAAAATAAACCTGCTCTAAAATAATAAAAGAAAGTGTATGTATTTAATAACGTAGGTAAAGAAATGCATAGCCACGAAGCTACTCCGGTTAGCTTCTTCTTTATACCCAAGTTTAAAAAAAAAGCACTGAAAATAACCATTTTCGTAAGAGAAAGTTGGCGCTCACTTAGTTAGGCCTGTGTAATTCTTCCACACTCTGCAGCAAACGTGGAAAGTTCAAGTGGAAGCAAGAAGTGTTTTCCACTGTCATCCTAAAACTTCCTCTTTAACGCCATTTCTGAAACTTTACTTCATTACCCTTCCGGCTTTACAAACAGAACGCGCCGCGCTTACATCTCCCTTAACGCGTGGAGTAAATTACTAATTTTTTTTAAGTCAACACTTTTTTTTATGTTTGAATATATAATATATTATAAAGGTTTTATGTTATGAGTATTAGCTCAAAGAATAAAATTATGTATTCCCTCTTACGGTAAATTTATGTATATTTGTTTATATTCAATAATTAATAGTTTTATATACATTAATTTGTGTGTAAATTGATACGTGTTAATGCGTTTATATAATAGTGGTGATCTGGTGGTCTAGGGTTAAGGTATCAGACTTCTGTGCTGGTGGCCTCGGTTCAATCCTCGGTCCTGGCACAGATTTATCTGATTACCAAACCCTTCCTTCACCTCTGACAAGATATCTTGTGAATGTGTGGAATGCCAAGCCTCCACCGTAGTTCGGATTCAACGTTAAGCTGTAGGTCCTTCATTTCATCTCACAATCACCCTACCATTACAAATTAGCGTAAGTGTGTATAACCCGAGGGGGTAGTAAGACGCAGTGCTAATAATAATAATAATAATAATAATAATAATAATAATATATAATAGTGTAACTCTCAATATTTTATATTTAATTTCTAGTATAAACGTGCACATTCTAGACAGATATATTATATCAGCAAATGATCCGTAATAAAACTTATAACTAAAACAAACACAACACTCATCCCCCGAGGCCAGCACCCTTAGATTCGTAGGCATAAACGTTTCCGATTAAAATAGGGTGTTAACTTCAAACTATTTATTATTGAAGTATTTAACTTGAACTTTAAAATACCCGAATTATTTAACATATTTCCTCTTTTCTTCTTCTTCTTCTTCTTCTTGAGTCAACAAGTTGGTTTAGTGTGATTTATATCCATCCTAAACTGGGCTTGCATACAGCCAATCAGCTGCTTAGTGCTGCTTGCACTAACTGGTAGAAATCTCATATACTGGGGGATTTCAGGAAGTGTGGTATTTCCCCGTTACCTTCCAAACTAAGTTTCTACGAGAAAGCGTTAAAGGTCCAACCAATTTTGCAGGAAAGTTATTTTCACATACCCTCCACGGTTCTCTTAAATGCCATAATCGACATAGGACCGACACGTCTCGGTGGCTTTCCTTCCTCTCCGAAGTAAGTCGTGCTACGGAATTTTGTCACTTAAGAAAAATCCGTTTATTTCATACGAGTTTGAACCCATGTGTGTTGGATCGTGAGGTGAGCACATTACTCTAAGACCACCGGGGACGACTATCTAACTACATGACTTGTATTTCGTCCAAGTCTATGATAGTACGTTTAATTTAACTAAAGATTTTTGTTAAGAAGAACCTTTTAAAAATTAAAGTATTTTTGTTAACATTAATAACAGTTCACTGAAATAATAATATTTGTATATAGACATTAATAATAACCATCAAAACTGTCAGCTTAGATTAACGTGACTTAACGTAAAATAAATGAAAGTAGATCCAGTATGTTTTATATTTGTCATGTAAAGTCCTGGCTATGAAAGTTGGACTATGCAAAGTTCTAGTATTATTTTTTTTACTTATCGTATAAAGTAAAGAACTTGTATATAAATATAAATAATATTTATTTGAATTAACCAAAGCATACTCATCTTACTTGTGGTCCAAAACCAATGATTTATAGAAAATTGATAAACCATACTGAGTGAAAATTTCATTTTTATATCGTTGTTTCTCTAAAAATGATCTAAATATATAAAAAGAAAAGTCCTGACTCACTGACTGACTCATCAACGCCCAGCCCAAACCCTTGGATAAAAAAAGCTGAAATTTTGAACAGGGTTTTCCTTTATGATGTAGACAAGGAATAAGGTCAGATTTTTTGAATACCAACCTAAGTAATTTTACCCTCAGTTTCTGGATTTTACAATAGGTGGCAAGCAAGTCATTTAAAAAAATAGTGAAAATGCGAACGAAGTCGCGAGCAACAGCTAGTACTACTATAAAGCCACATGGACGATTCACCCACTTATATTAATGTTTACCCAATTTCAGAAGAGCTAGAAACTTTAAATTTGGCAAACTTATAGCTATTAGCCTGTAACCAACGGGAAAATCCCAAAAAGTTAAAAATTTAAGATTTAACCTCTAAAAAAATTCAAAAGGGTGGAGCAACTTTAAAGTCGGTGAGGATCTTTCTTTGGAGCTCCATTGTGGCTAAACGGTAAGACCTATCAAAAAACAAATCTGAAATTACATCAGTTTACATCCACTCACGAAGAAAACTCACCGGTGGTTTCGGGGCGTAACCCCCAACGAGAAACGCGAGTATATTAATAAAACTCCATGTTGTAAGCCGGCGAGCGCGCTATACTAACCGAGCAGCCAAAACTTCGTTAGAAATTATATTACCAACATTTGCGGATAGAGGGTATCATATTGTCAGCAAAACAGGTGGTCAAGCTGTTAATATCAGTTTTCTAGACCAGAACATTTCCTTTTATTTTTAAGTAGCTCCTAATCTATCATCGGGGGCTCTGAGTTTGACCCCGTTTCAGACCCCCTGCCTCATATATATATATTATTGGAAGCGGCTTATATTTAGCCTGAGACCTCTGTATCTGTAGTCAGGAATCTGACAACTAGACCAAAGAAGTGCTATATTCATAAGACGTATTTGTTTTACCAAAATATTAATTTTATAGTTCACTAAGCTTTTTAAATATAAATTTTATTCCAAGATATCCAAATAATAAATCCAAGTGTTGCTAATATGTAGGAGGTCTTAATTAAAATACGTATTTATTATTTTGGAGAGAATATGTGAGAGTTAGTGAATATGTGTTTAGAAACACCCCTTAAGTACCCACAATGAATTCAAACCCACTCTTCATGATCAACATTGATTATTGGTGATGTAATTTTAACGCCTAGGATTTTATACAACCAATATGCAATGGCTTGAATCCCTTCTGGGTTACTGGTAGTTATGATGTTCCTCCCACACGTGATTTTGACCATGTCTTTCTCACAACTAAGGGATCACTTATCTTACACTACCCTTATAAACCCTCAAAGAAAGTCTATAAAACCCTTGTCGTAGGAAACAAGAAGCGTTTGATGTTTGGTTTCAATCAAGCATTCATGATTTTCATCAATTTAGATTATTAATATCTACACTAGTGGGGATATTATAGAGGAGGTTGAGGAAGTGTGCATAATTTGCGTGGAGGTAGAAGTGGGAACAATTAAGTAAAGATTAACAGCCCCGCACAACCAGACGCGATACAAACCCTGACATTCATCCCATCCTCAAACCATACTAGATTAGAAATGCACCTTAATCTTCTTGATAAATAGGGGTAAGCAATTGAGCAAAAAATATCACCCTCAATAAAACCAGCCAGAAACAAAGCCATGACATTCCCGTTAGCATTAAACCGTATCATACTAGAATTGCACCCAACATCTCTATAAATAAATTGGGGCGTATTTTTTTAAGTGCTTCAGTAAAATTTAAGGTACTAATTTCATAAAGTAAATAAGTAGGCTATGTAACTAACTACACAAATTCTGGGTGGTTGTACTGTGGGTAGATTTCCTAAATAGTTTTCTCACTATTCTTCTGCGTACTTCCCTTCTAAATGATATAAAACCTACTCCTAAAATAGCATTTTAATTATAGCATGTCAATCAGAATGATTAGACATCTACAATTAAATATTAATAAATCAATAATTTATGAAACAGAAATGAAAGAAAGAACTAATATCAGCATATTTAAGAGTCATCTGCCTCAAGATTTATTTTTCGTGACTGGATGAAACAGATATATAATCATGATTTTCCCGATGGTGAAACACGGGGTATTTAAGAGACGTTAAATTTTGATAAATACTGTAGCAGATTCAAAAAGAAGAAAATTAAACTGATATATTTAGTTATAATACGCTACAATATCTACATTATTGCGGAAAAAATATCATACCTAATACAAACATCCAGGAACTGAAACCTGAGATCATCATTAAACCATACTAGACTAGAGATGCACCATTAATTTATAAGAGGAAGAATGTGACAAGAATTAAGAAATGTTTTCCTCTGTGAAACCGGCAGGTATTCTAGCCATGACCTTCTCTATGAATATATACCAACCTAGACGAGCTTGACGTTTCTGGTTCTACCCCCTCCACCTACCAACTAATCCCTCTCCGAGCTATCTGTCTTTATCACACACTCTCATAATAATATTAATAGAGGCATGTCTGGGTTACATCATTCTGGAGCTCAGTTTGTGGAAATACTAGCCAGTACTAGTGTACTACCAGGGATCTCGAGTGTACTAATCATATATCCTTCCCATGGAGGTTCTTACCATGACCGATGAGATAAGAGGATGGTGATAGTAAATATTACGGGTAAACTCAATAAAGATCTTAAATATAATTTAATCATAACTAAACAAACCATGATAATCATGGAAATTATTCCCCTTTCAAGAAAAAATCCCAAATACCAGCCAGGGATCAAACCTGGGACCTTTATGTTAGCATAAAGGAGTTCTGACCACTATACCCTTATATTCTCATAAATAGTATTTTATCTGGACTTACCGATGACGGTGAGGTTTATCTGGAAGTTCCTTGTTGGGGAGTTCTTGAAGTCCACTCTACAACGGTACACCCCTTCGTCGTCCAATTGGACAGCCTCTAGGGTCAACCCAGCGGGTTTAGAACCCGTCACGAAGTAGGCCCTCGGTCCGAAAGCTTGCGAGTCCGACCAGTAGAGCGCTTTGGTGAACGGTCTTCCACGAACGTCGAAACTGTGAACAACAACCGAATAAAGTTAAAGTTCCGTGCTCCATCCATACTGGTTATCCGCATTTTAACTACAATAATTACTTAATTATGAGGAAGGTAGAATTCAAAGTAAAGGATGCAGGGGGAAGGGGGAATGTCAAATTTTAACTCAAATTGTATTAGGGCTGCCATCTATTAGACAATTGGGATACATTTCTGTTGAACTTTAGATTATGGTTAAAATACGTCTCTGTCATATTTAAATTAATTTTATAAAAATTACTTTCTGGTGACCTTGTAGGGTTTGAGATAAAAACTTGCTGTCCTGGAAAATGGTGTGATGTGAGTTTCCACCTTTTTCCCTTGTACCCCTCAAATGTATTCATTAGCTTTGATTAGGAATGAGTAAAACATTTTAGAAATAAACCTCAATACCATCAGCTGGGATTCGAATCCTGGCCCCACTGACACGTTTAGTTCACAAAAAATATCTTTCTTTTTACATCAATAAGGATAAGTTGAGAAGTTAGAGTTTCATTTTTCAGGTGTTCTACCGATTGAGTCTGCTCGATTTAATAATAGGGATGCCTGTTTTCTCCCCCCCCCCCCCCCAAACCCACTATATCGTTCAAACTTTGACTTTTCTTCGCAAGTTTCAAGATTCGCTTCGCATTTAAAAAGTGACCTTCGCACTCCCCTACTAATTAGCATGGCATTTCTAAACAAAATACTACCATACTTTTGCACTGTTTTCATTTTCTTCTTAATATCCTTGTAAAATATAAAAGTTTTCAGTCAATTAAATATATTTCCCTCCAACAAAGACCATTGGAAAAGAAATAAATAATGTATTTATTTAATCTATATTTTATGACAATCAAATTGTGACCAAAGACAAATAATTGAATTTAAAAAATTCAAATTTGAAATTAAATTTGTCCATTACAAATAACAATAGCAGTTAAGCGTATAGCCCGAACGGGTAGTGAGACGCGTTACTAAAAAAAACTAAACCAGTTAAGTTCAAGTTGAATTTTCTTATAATTCCTATAAAAAAGGATAACCTAATTTTTAAACCGAAATATAATTTTTTATCAAACTAGACACTATCATTTTACTTTCCATAAATCAGGGTCTACGTATGAACATTAACCGCGACCGCCTACTGGGGTGGTGAGACGCATTAGATACGCCTAAATATCACGCAATAATTAATTAACACGTTCACTGCGCGCAGCGCTTAGAAACAAGCGTTATGCTGGGTTGGTTGGAGATGTCAAGTACTCCAGGATGTCGACTGGCCATGGTAGGAAGTGACCAGAGAAGAAATAGAAATTGGGACGCCCTAAAAGGAAAGTAGGTTAAGTTAGATTTAAGTCCAAAGCAAATCATATCAAAAGGAAAAAATGTATATAGCCCAAATAACTTCAATCGGGAAAGAGGGACAAGTCATCATAAATTAAATAATAGTATTGATGTATAGTAGACAGAGCTGCTAACAGGCCCAGGTCAGGGTAAATTGATAATGATCAATAACAGGAAAAGTAGCTTTAATAGAATTATATGTTTATATTCCAGAAAGTTTATGTGTACAAATTTTAGACTAACTATATATATAGAAGGCCATTGTAATATGAACAGAGCAGAAAATGTCCTGATTTATAGTAAATAAAATGAAAGAACAATTAATGTGTAAGGGAATTTAAAATAAAAATATGCTAGCAACGCAAATGAGCGGAATTGTGGGTCAAAAGATAGTTGTCAAAATATACGTTTACTTTTCCGTTGGACGATAAAGTCTTCGTGAATAGTGAGAAAAAGGTACAGTGTGTGCTAGCAAAAAAGAAAATAGCCGATACGGTTTACAAAGGTATGTACTGATTTTTCTGGACTTTGTTTGATCCATGTTTGAAAATAAAATCATAATTAGACTTTCAGTTTTAATATGTTGTATGTATTTGTATCTAAAAACAAACCAAATCTCCAAGACGTGCATGTGTATCGTGCGCAAATAGTTCCAACTTCCATGGGTCTCAAGGAAAAATGACCAATGAAATGTACTATAAATATTTAGATATTCTAAAAGTGTAAATATATATATATATAACAATTTGCTGTGACGTAAAAAAAACATACAAACGCCACCAGAAACGTCTACAGTTACTGGTCAGTCGTTAATGTGTTAACAAGAACTTTGCTAGTTAAAAACATGTGTTCAAGATATCGACCTATGCCTTTTGGTATAGATTTTTCCATTTTAAGTTTTACTATTATAAATAATCAGGTCGAGATGAGTTGATTTCGTGAGAAATATCACCTTTCTGATACCATATATTTAGCCTTCCTAAAAATTGTTTTAATGACGTCTTAATAGAACATTTACCCGCTTCAGTGGCTGCATGATCTAACGCGCTACTCTTGTGGTAGATTAGATTGTTGATCGTTGATCGATCCTTTGAGAGGACTACTATTGGTGTGTTTTTTTTCAAAATGGCTCTCCATTCTACCTCCACACAAATGCAAGTACATCTCATATATATATATATATATTAAGGATTAGAAATGTTTATGTATGTTAAGGATTAGGAAGGAACCTGCCTAATCCTTTACACAATCATAGTAATTAGAACATGAGTGATGCGATGCTAAAAAAAAGAACCTTCTATGATAATTAATTATTGAGGATAGATTTAGGGTTTTTGAGTTTCAGGATTGCCATTTTTATATGAAATATAAAAGTGCACAGATGTACAGTACTTTTAGGTAGAGGGTGTCCTTATCATTTAAAATATAGTAATTAAAACACGTATAAATAAAAATAAATAATACGTATCTTAATTGCGCATATTTATAAATCTTAGTGGACTGACCTTATAAATGAAGTGCTCAATACTGGGGACCAGGATATACTTTTATTACCATTTTGTTCGGTTTGGACGTACTAATACGCGCCTAAGAGCGGCATCAATAAACATTTGCGAATGAAGCCAGGATATTGCAAGAAGATAGAATGTAATAACCAAAGAAATGTTTTTTAAAGCGGTTTCCGAGCGAGTCAAGTGAGAGGAAGGAGAAGGGAGAGGGGGGTTATAAGACTGTAGTGGTGAGTTATGCAATATGCATGACTTCACTACTACACCTCGGGGGCTAATAATGGAGGTTTAAAGGGACGGAAACTGGGATGGAATGAGAAGGGTTTTTGGGGACAAATCAGGAGGGGTTCAGTAAGTGTGAGGGTTAGGACGGGGTAAGGGGTTAAGGGTGGAGGGTCGGGTAGAGAACTTCGTACAGATGCGCTGTGGGTGTAAAATAAGCGATGGGTCTAACCCGTACGCGGTCAGAGTTTAATAACGCGGCCACTTTATCTTTGTGCGACTCTATATGTATTGTTGGTTGTGAACATTGGCACCGCCATTGGGGAAGTCTTTGGTTTGTTGGTTCCACTTTAAAAAGACGGTTTTAATTTCAAATAACATTGAATAACAGATTGTGAATGTAAAATTTTCCTCAATATAATTTTAACCTGCCTCGTGACCGGGTTGTTAAGGCTCACTCTTGTTGGGCTAAATTAATGATTACAGTTATATAGGGGCTTGAATCCAGGTCTTGTGACCTGAGGGTAGTTTCCCAAAATAATTATCCACTCTACCTCCAGCAAATGCGGCTACACCTCCTGTAAATTCAACCTTCTTCATCTCCCTAACTCATTAACGTAATTAGTTAATTATGCGTGTAACCTGAACATATTTAATATGTGGTGCTAAAAGATATATATATTCATTTTGTGTAGTAAAAGTTTAAAATTAATAGTTTATATATTTCTTATACTCAATATAAATAGTTTTTTCTATTAACATTAATAAAGAATATAGTTTTTAAGTGTATATAAATTATTTCTAAAGAAACAAAAAAAGGTCTCTTAGGTTCAAATAAATGTAATTCTTTCTGTTTTCGCGCCAAGCTTTACACTTGTTAAGGCTATTCGTGCTTAGCTACGCCAATCAAATAGGGTAGGGATGAGGAATATAGAATAAATATAAAATACATATGGTTTAAGCATCGATATATTTCAATGTTATCAACGGAATCAACTGATTTAATTTTAAAAGATAATTAGGGATAAATTATTTTATTTTAATCTTTGGAATAAATGTGTTTATATTTAATATTGTAAAACCGTATATGAAACTTTTAGTCCACCAACTTATTACACCACTAAAATTATGCTTATCTTATCCTAACAATCTGATAAATACTTAATTTGTGCGAACAAAATTGATGGGAATTTTTTTTATAGCAGCATTTGATTTCATAGAAAAATTAAGGAAGATTTATAATGTGTGAACCTTAAATCAATTTTATTTCAAGATATTGTTTTAAAAAATGTTCCCTATATAAAGTAGTAATTTTAATGGACCAATATTAGGAGTAAATTTTAATCTCTTCACTTAATATATATGGTAAAATAATAATGATGCTCATTATCGTATTATATTGATGGTTATAGTGGATTTACTTGTGTCTAAGGGATCTTTACTCAATTCCAAATGGAGGTCACTAATAAATGTTTTATTTGTATCTAATGTGTGAATATAATTATTATTAGCTCTATGGCTGAGTGTAGATCTAAGGCATATTATCCTGAATAAATTTAGTTTAAAAGTCATACTGAATAGTATAATATATTTTAATGTAATTTATAGCTATCAAATTATAAAATAATGTAATTAATCATAGTAAAATCTGACAATGATAAAACTATAAATAATTATTTCTAAAAGCCATTAAACCTAAAAGTTTTGTAATTCTAGTCTCTTGTGAATAGTCATGGTAGGAAATTTAATCATGCGTTCTATTGTTTACCCACCATGCAATTATATTTGTTCAGTCTGATGTATGGGCTTTATGTTATGTTTTAATATTGGTTTGCTATTACGTATTTTATGGAAATACTGAAAAAAATTGGTTGTATACTAAAATCAAAGTAATAAGAGAAAAATATAACATACATCGTACATATTTCAGTATACAATCTCAGATAAGATTTTGTAAGCAATATTCTTTTAAGGGTATTATTGGAATTTCTAAACAGTGCGAAAGTTACTAAAAACCACAAAGTACAACTATCCATAAACCTTTGAATAAAAGA
Source organism: Timema cristinae (assembly GCA_039000515.1). NCBI lineage: Eukaryota > Metazoa > Arthropoda > Insecta > Phasmatodea > Timematidae > Timema > Timema cristinae. The sequence continues at coordinate 103,620,983 of JBCFYV010000012.1, forward strand.
TTTTTCCACTACGATAATTAGTTTCAAATAGCACTAAGGTGACCTGGTGGTCTAAGGGTAAGGTGTCAGATTTCTGTTCTGGTGGTCTGGGGTCCAATCCTTGTTACAGATTTATCTGATTACCAAACCCTTCCTTCACCTCTGACAAGACGTGTATTAATTACAACTTGTGAATGTATGGAATGCCAGGCCTCCACCGTGGTTTGTATCCCACGTAAAACTGTAGGTCCTCCATTTCATCTCACAATCAATCACCCTACTATTACCCATTAACTTAAGTGCATACAACTCGAACGGGTAGTAAGAGGTGGTGCTAATAATAATAATAAACACTATTTTGGTGAAGTTACAAAACTTATTTGCCAGACAGAGGATATAGACAAGCTTTGAATTCGTGAATATATTTTATTTAGATAATATGATTGGTCTCGGTTTAATGGATTTTGTTTTAAATTAAAAAATATATTTTATATTATCATTACTTGAGCTGTAATTTTAAATTCACTATAGCTATAAGGATAGGGATGACTAAATGATAACTATTTTAAAATTTGATAATTTTCAAATAATTATTTGAGCGATTGGTTCAAAATGAAAATAAGAAAAAGGAATTGCATGATACATAACACTACAGAGTGCAATTTTTTATGGACAAAACAATTGCACAATTCTAAATAATAAGTATCTCTAAATTTTAATCAACAAATTTGATAAAGTTCTCGGAACAATCAGTTATATATTTCAAACATGATTACTTGTGGATATGGATAGAATGGTGATTCTCTACTGGAGTTAAAATTTCACTGTGTAATCAGTGCTCTCAATTCCTGGTCAATCCGCATCCTTCAGTGACCTGTTCAAACAAAGTGGAGCCAAATTAGAAAGTGCCTTTCAGACTAATGTTGATTTTACCCAAGTGAAGCGCAAGATTACTCGTCTGTTATTGTTAGTTTAAATGTATTTTAGTATGTTACTACAAACACACACTATTCAATCTTTCATCTATTATATTTAGTCTAACTCACTCCCAAGTACATCTGTACTCATTCCCTGACGAAAGGTAATATTTGTTGAACCCGAATGTTATTCCAAGAGCTAGAAATAGGTTCAAGTGGGACAAACTTAGTATCACATGGAAGAAAAGGGTGCAGAATGTAAAGTCATCTAGTAGAAGGGTTGGAGGTGGAGTAAAGGAAGTTTCTCTAAATTTAACCTGATTTGTCTCATCCGAGCCCTCTAGGGGTTGAATTTAATTTGTCTTCCGAGAAACGGACGGGAGGAATACAATAGAAAGGGCGATAGATAAAGCTCAGGGAATGGAGCTTGTTTCGTATTTTCTATAGTCTCGTTGGTGTGCTGTTTTCTCTCTTGCTAGTATAGCCTGGATTGTTTATTTTATGAAATCAACGTTTATAGAAGAACATTTAATATAACATAGTTAACTATTAACATTTTCCATTAAATGTGTTCCTAAAATAGTTGATTAAAGCTGATATGGAAGTGAATTCAAGTGAAGGCTATTATTTTTTTATTTTTTATAACCTTGCAAAAAATTTTCGCCAAAATAAATGAAATATATGTTCATAAGATAAGTTTAGATTAATTTTTGTTTTAATATATTCAGTAATTTCAATGGTTTTTCATTATTTGCTATTAATAGTGTGGAACTTGAATACGTATTTTCATTCAAAGTTTTTGCTCAAATGCAACTATGCTGATGACAAAATTCAATAATATTATTGTTGATATTAATATTTGAAGAAAATTTATCTAAATTAATTTATTGAATATTTTTTATATTTAATTCGAACTTAAAGGGAATTTTGTTACATAAATTGAAAACATTTTGGCCTAAACTCATATTCTATTAATCTCCCCTCTCCCATACACACCTTAAAACGAATCAGGAAAGCCGGTGTATTTCTCTGAATTCTGAAATAAATCTTAACTTGCTTGAAAACATGGCTGTTGTGAGTAAATTTTAAACAATCTAGGATCTATTATACAATCTAACCACAGAAGAGCGTTTACAACTGAAAACTTTTTCACACAAAGAAATAAAAGACCCAACTAGACCATTTAGCTTCCACTTTAATAACTTTACTGAACTAACCACGTTATAATTATATCGTTCAACACTTTTGTACACAATGATTAACCCTATTAGGTGGATGTAAAGAAAATTGCAACTACACCAAAAAACACACAATTGATCTTTTTTATTAGTATTACAATAATTATCAGCGTTTTAAATAAACTCAAGTAATGAGGTAAAACCTTTTATTTGATGACATGAAACCCCTGTAAACATATTTTGTTTAAAATGTAAAGGTTAATTTTCTCGCTCTCTGCATGGTGACGAGTTGGGTTCATCATGAAAACCAATAAATAAGGGAGGATTATATAATAACAAATTTATATTTATACTCATTACAAATTCATGTTTAAAAAAATAATGATCCTCCATAAGACATTAAGATTAAATATTTAATAATTATATCACTTTATCTAATGTACTTTCTTATTACTAAGTAAAATATTAGAATCGAGTTAATTTATTCCCAAAGATTAGAATAATTATACCTTAATAGAATAAAATCATCATAATATAAAATATTACCAGGACTACCTTGTAAAAGATGAAAAATAAATTATTCTGAATGAATCCTAGCCTCATCATTAGACAAGTCCAGGTTTTACTATTTTCATCCTAGTTGTATGATTGTTTATTTTTTTTTTAATCTTAAGTGGCCACTCGTTTGTTCCAATATTATTTTTAACAACAAAACTCTCTCATACGGAAACCTTAATTCTTGAGTCGTGTATACCCTCTTTAAGTTATTTCATGGAAATACCTCTTGTCCCACTGTTACCAACAAGTGTTTTAAGAACCCTGCAACAATACCGGGGCTGAACACTGCGCGCAAGAAACAGTTTGTACAAATTGAGCGCGTAATTAACACGGCCACTTTACTTGTATCATACCAATTAGAAAAAGGGCTTCCTCTGCTTTTACAAGCGCTATAATTACATCCTACGTGCTGTATTCTTCTAATTATTTCTTTCCCTACGTTATTTTCTCAAGGCGTAAAAGGTGATACTTGTATTGTTCAAAGCTCATAATTGTTTTAAAAACATTGCCTTGTTAAAATAAAATATGTGTTAAATATTTATGTACAAAATTGGTTTATTAAAATAAGTAGTTTTTATTTGAAAAGTTAGCTAAGAGAGGTATATTCACTAATTTAATTTAACAGTAATGTGCGACAATTACATTGGTTCCCTTTATTAATTCTTAAACGAAATTTGGTGTAATTTCCTTTTGACAAAAACAGAGAATATCTCTAACTGAGTAAGTTTGAAGACATATCAACCAAAATGGCACATTTTATTATTTTTATTGTAGTTAAATTATTATGAGGACATCAAGACTGCCTTTCAATCTTAGAAAGATGGGATTCAGTGTCATCAGCGTAGCAAAAAGTAATTCTTCTCACATGGCCATTCCACCTTAGTCATGCCTTCAATATCCTATAATGGACTGGCTCTTCCCTTACTATTATTCTTAATTTTTCATTTTGCATCCTGTAAAATTTTGTCACACAATTCCTGCTTCTCCGAACTCTCATTTCACTCACCTGCTTTCTGCTATATAACAGATTACTTTTATAAATTATTATAAAAAATATTTTGATTAAGATAGAGCACTACATTTTGCAGATTTATGTGTCTCTAAACACGCAGAAATAAGTATAGAGATGTACAATTTCTCATAAACTTTGTCCCCTTCTTCCCCCTCAGTTCTAGAACATGTGGGAGCAATGTGCCCATGCTCCCCTAGTTACGGCGTTTATGAAATGAAAAATTATTAAAAAGTTAAATGAATAAAATATAATTTCATAGATTTTCTTTTTTTAACATTCATCAATCATGAAACTCGTAGATTATTGTTTAGGACGAAAACTTATGTACAATAGGCTACATGAAATTATAATTTTGTTTGCGCCACATCTATAATTCTTTCACTGTGAGTTCAAAGAAACTAGCTATTCCCTTTTAAAATGCCTCTATGGCATGAGACTTCAATAGAGTCAAACTGACGGAGCAGCTGCCGTATGGTGGTGAACAAATTCTAATTTATGTTGTTAAAGGGTGTCATATGGTCAGCACAGCGAACCAGATGGTCAAAATCTCCACTTAATATTTTAAAGAAAGCTGTTTTGTTATCTTATAATAACAATAAGTATTATAATAATCATACCAATAAATTAATACTAATAACATAGTAAAATATTTTCAATAGAGAGCGTAAAAAAGGCTGTTTGTAATTCCTAAAAAGTTCTCTTTCAACCGGAATCCCAATATATGTGCATACAAATACTAAGTAATCACGCCGCTCTCTTACAGGCTTAGCATGAAACTGTGCATTTAGCTATAAAAAAAAAGTACAAAGTCATACATGCTCTTTAGTCTTAAAACTCTTATGGTGGCATTGAAGGGGACACGAGACAAAGACAATCTTTTTGCAATTGTTATGGCAATACTTTTTTTTTGTCCAAAAAAAATAAAACTTTGCTCCAGTACAATTATAAAATTTCTTCACAGGATGACATCAAAATTTCATTAATATTCGTAAAGGGTGTTATAGAATCTAATGACAAATTTTTTCCTTCATTAAAAAGATTGCTGGATATATCCATTATGCTCTTGACAGCTATTCAAGAACTGTTGTTATCAATTTGGAAAAAATAAACTCTATGTTTGCCCTGGAGCAATATTTTAATTAATGTAACTGGCATCATCCTATAATAATAAAAAAAAAAAGTTTTTTCTAAAAATTTTATGCAAATGGTGGAATTCCCCCAGTTCACGTCAATCTCATAAATTGGATGCACTGAATGCTTTCGTCATCATAGTAATCTAAATTTAAAATAACTACTTTCATATACAACTATCTTTTCACTCGTAGACAACTCCATTATATGTGCAGATTAGAAAAAGTCGTGTGATACTGAGCAGCTGAGAACTCGCTAAAATTCATAACCACTTTACAAGCGAGAACAAGCGCAAAAGCGTCAACAAGCTCTAAGGGTCAACTACACTGGGCGAGATCACTAACTACTTGCTAGCTTGTAAGCTCGCGCGCGAGTAAGCTTGTTCTATCAATCTCGGCGAGACGTGTCGATTACACTGAGCCACCAATCTCACCCACTCGCTCAGTAGAGTTGTTTTCATTTTTTCAGTAGAGTTGTTATCTTTTTTCGTGGATAGTTTTGTTAATCGCAATGTCTGGAGTGAAGTGGACCAGTAACAACATTGTAGACTTTTTACAAATTTATGAATACTATCCGGTTCTGTGGAACATCTAACATCGTGACTATATCAATGAAAATCTTAGAGATGTTTTTTAATGTGTAAAGAGCTTGAAAAAAAGGATTTTTAAGGATGAATGAAAAGAGCTCAATTAAAAATTAATATTTTGAATATGTTACGCAAGATTAACTAGATAGAAAGGAGCAAAAATAAGTGGCACGAAATAAGCACCATTTACTAACTTCACTATTACACAGGCAGTTATAGCGGAGTTAACTACTAGCGAGTGCTTGAAAAGTACGTCTTCAACTTACTCGCTGGTAGAGAGCGGATAAGCCAGAGGTAACTATAGCGATAAGGTAAGCGCGTTCAACTTACCGTGGTGAGAGAGCGCGAGTTATGCCAGAGGTTAATAGCTAGCGGTACGGTAAGTCGCCGGTCTAATTTACTCGTGAGTAACGAGCGGTATTCTGCAGGAACAGCTCTAACGTTAAGTCGCCGCTACTATCGGAGTAGAGGCGTGAGTTTACTAGCCAGAGGGTTAACTAGCTAGCGAGTAGCTAGTAATCTCGCCCTGTGTAATCAACCCTGGCGGGGCATCGGTATTAAAAAGTAATGGGGGAAGTTCAGTAAACATCAAGCTACTATATTTATTGAAATAAAGTGAATCGGATGTATGACAATTATTTCATAGGTGTCGACGCCCTGAACAAAGTTAGCAACAATATTATCGACATGACAATGGAGAAAATAAATATTTAAAGTGAATCTAATTGACTAAAGTTAATAATAAAATGTTGTTAACATATTATATAGTAACATTTAACAAAGTTAAAAGCAAATGTTATCAATAAATTAATGTAGATTACAAAAATTATAACCGTTTAATGGCATATTCTTTAAATTTGTTTTAAAAAAATTGTTAATAGTACGTGCTTTCAGCATTTTTACCTCCTGCAAACAAACTGTTATTACTAAGAGATAATTAGCTATTTATGAAAAAATATTAGAATATAACTTGGATTTTATTATTTTACTTTAAATTTATTAACATACATTTCTATCAACATACAAATGTAGATCAACTTTTCCTAAAACAATACGTAAAGTACTATACACCCAAACCTAGCACCTATATATTTATTAACTAGATACTAGAATTAATATATACATGAATAGTACAAACAAGGCGACCTGGTGATCTAGGGGTAAGGTGTCAGACTTCTGTGCTTGAGGTCCGGGGTTCATTCCTCGGTCCCGGCACAGATTTATCTGATTGTTTATCCCTTCCTTCACATCTGACAAGACGTGTATTAATCACAACTTGTGAATGTGTGGAATACCAGGCCTCTACCGTGGTTCGGATCCCACTTTAAACTGTAGGTCTTCCATTTAATTCATAACCTCCTTACACATTAGCGTAGGTGCGTATAGCACGAAAGGGTATAAGACGCGGTGCTAATAATAATATTAATAATAGTAATAGTACTTATATTCCTTAACAACAACTGAAATAGAGCCAAAAATCCATACTTAAACACTACTACTCCGACCACACAACCAAAATGCCAGGAAAGAAGCATTTAATATAGTGAATTAAATACATTTTTTAAATTGGCAGGCACCAGCTATACATCCTTGTGCCTGACAAAAATAATTAATTTATCGTTGTAACGTAACATTATAATCTTTACTATCTTTCATTGCTATTCTTAACGCTTACAATTGTTGTATATATTTTTAATTACTCTTACCCAAACTATAATAAAAAAAAAGTTTTGCGTATGATTTGAATGTTCATGAGGGCAAATTAATGTCGTTCTGTCAAATTTATTTGTTCTTGTCCATCCTTGAAAAATTTAAAATGAAACATACGAAAGCGAACCCCATGGGTTATGAATAAAAATGATAGAAAGTAAACATGGTCAAAAAAAAAACACATATGAAAAAAAAAAATGCAAGCAATAATAATAAAAGATCTACCACTTCATTCGAACAACCACTACACGCAAACGAATTTAACTTTCAAGTCTCAACAAATATAATCCTGTTATCTCATTCGAATGACCACGTCTCTTCCCACTAATGTTGTATGCCTACGATGGAAGGAGGATGTTATAAAAAATGGGGGGAGGGAGGAAGGACGGTTAAGAGAGTAAGGGGAATGAGTACACGACCGGAAACGGATTGTGCGCATGTACATGATTTATAATGAAAGAAGGGTAGATAGAAGAGGGTGGACTGCTTCGTACGGAAGTTGTTTCGTGAGCCAAATTGTACATGCTATAATTTACTACGTAACACATAATTGTGAATTAATAATGAATTTATATTTTTATATACATAATGATTGAATACTATAGATGTTTAATGAACACTTTAGAGTGGTTTCTAAATAGAAAGAGTTTTGATCCTGTGCCAATGCATTACCCGGCATTGTAAATATTCAATGACAATATTGACTATATTCTCGGATGACAAGCAGTGTACTAGACCTAAATATTTTAGTATAATTGACTTTTAAAGGAAAATCTATAACAAATGAATTATCTTTCCAGTGTTTTTCGGTCCATTTCTTTTAGGTCAAATAAATTTAGAGGCTATAAATTAAGTTCAGTGAAGTTAGAGGTTACAAAGTTAGATCCAGGGAAGTTAAGAAATTTTGTTCAGGAGTTTTAGGTCCACCTACGCATGCCCTCATTCTCTATTTGAATAGTCTTGTAAAATTAAAGGAACAAGAGATTAACATTGTGTTTATAAGTATTAAATTAAAAAATAAAGTATTTATGAGTAAGCCACTTGCTTGGGTTGCCGCATGGTCTAAGGTGCTACTATCGCAATAGACTAGACGGTTGATAACGGGACAAATGTGGTTCGATCCCGGTTGGGGACACAGAAGTCTTTTTAAATTAAAATTGTTTCCTACTCACTCTCAATGCAAATGCGGGTACACTACCTGTTGGGACTTGAGTCATGTTATCCCTTCAATAGAGCATTTTGTAGACGAACCTTGATAAACAAGAAGATTGACAATGCCTTCTAAATGTGTAACTGTGTTTTGTTTTACTTTGCTTTGTCCTACAAAACGAATTAAATATACTCGTAGATGATCTGTGTTATTAATATTATCAAGAATGTAAAAACATTTATGAACAATCTTACCTTGTGTTTAAAATATGGACAATGTACTCAAACCATTAATTGATACTTTCATACAGTTTCCAATACTTCCTCTAAATTATACCTTCCTCAGCCTGCCAATTAGTTTATTTAATTTATAAACGTTCAGCCCAGATTGGATTCTTAAAATAAGACTGAGACAATGGACATCAAGACTTGGTTTTTAGAAAATTCATTTAGTCGTCTCGGTTGTCACATGTTCTATGGCATCAGTATTACGATAAACTAAATTATCTACCACGTTACGGTCAAGGTTCAAATCTTATTTATTACTTAGGTTGGTATTCGACTTGTGATCTAGCTTATTTGATGCATTTAACGAATACAGATAGCATTTTATTACATTAAAACACTTGGATGCATTTTTATAGATTTTTTAATAAGTATAAAAATACTTTAAATATTTAAAAATCAAGTAAAACCTTATTTTTTTAAATATAAAAACCAATGTGTAAATAAAAGTCAGTATTGAATTAAACCCTGAATGTAGATTAAACAAGATATTTACCTTTTCAAGTCTTTATCATACACGCAACTTAAATCTAGGGTTGTCTAGTCCAGCTCCATTTTGACAAAAAGATGGGCTTTAAAATCCCGATCATGTTTATTGAAGGTCAATTTTCTTTCTTGGTTTTCCATAATTCCTCCAAGCAAATGAGGATACATTCTCTATAAAATTCCAACTTCACCGCTTTGGTGTTATTAAATTCAAATAGCTCCGAACGGGTAGTGAGAAGAGGTTAAAGGATAATATCTTCATACACATTAACAACTAAACGGGGTTTTATCCAATACCTTAGCTCAGTTAGTATTGGGCAAACCTAGTGAACTAAAGGTGCCGCGTTCGATTCCCAGCATGGCCAAATAGGAACTTACATTCTCGTCTTATGAATTATAATCCGAGGGAGTTGTATATTGTGTTAAGCTTTATATATAAGTTATTTTATAAGTCGTGTGATAATATAATTATCAGATTCAGAAAGTAAACATTAAATACTTCAAAGAACAATTATTGTTATTTAACCTTCCTAAAAACTTAAATCTAATAATTGTTCTTGTTCTTCCTTTTTTTTATATATATCTAAACACTAACGATGTGTGTCTAAACGAGTTTACAAGTCGTTAGTGAGTGTCAACTAGCATTGTTCCCACATTACCAAAGCCAGATACGCCACGTTTCACAAAGTATTTTCATTTAATTAGCTTGAGTCGTATCATTAAAAAGCTAGTAGTGAAAAGGGGCGTGGCTCTCTTTGGGTGCGTTTATTGGCACTTCATTATTATGGTACGTAGTAATGACTAGAGTATTATGGTCACGCTAATCTTTATTGATATAATTATACCGCCCTTGGTAAATACTGGAATAAAGTGAAAATAGATTTATCTTATCTATTTATTTACCTTATTTTGGCCAAGCATTATAAAATGTTGTACTCTGTAAATAATGTGTACTACTTTCAAAGTGTAGAGCTGTTAAAGAAATTAGACCATACCTAGCTTTCTTATTGCTGGATATTAAGGCGGTTGGATAGTGTAGCTGACATGGAAGGCCAAATTTATATTTCAGACTGTTTAATCTAGAATGAGGTGATGAGGAATTGTTTAATTGTATAGAAGATGAACAAAGAAAATTATGGAAATGAAGTATGTAGGAAAAAAGACCACAAGGAAGGCCAAGATAAAGATGGGAGGAGTGGATAAGATAAAGTGTGCAAGTGAGTGGAGAAGAATGAAAGAAATAAAAGGCGGAAGAATGGTGGAAAGATAAATATGATGGAGGTATTTTACTAAACTGATCCGGCCATAAGTTGGATGGAAACATTCTGTGATGAAGATGATGATGATTTCCGATACTGTTTCAAGTCCCTTCTTTTGAATTCACCTCCTCCCCCATTAATTTTACCCTGATGATAAGCTTATACAATCTAATATCATATTACTAGCTAATATACTACACAACTGCAATAATAAAATGTTCGTGGACACAAACAAAGCCGATATCAATGGAGTTTCACTGAGCGATTAAAATCCGTAGCACAACTTCCTTTGAATTGAAAGTACAGCCGTTAGTCCCATGTGGATTGTGGAATTTAAAATAACCTTGGAAGTTTTGTGATAATCAGAAGCTCTGTCGCTCTCGCTCATAGAAATACCATGTGTTGATACAAACAGTACGTTCTATAAGTGCACGTTAAATATCTCAAATAATTAAATAATATTTAATAATGAAAATAATCATAGATTTCATACAACATATCTAGTTAGCAAACATTGTCTCACTCTATGGGCTGGATTTAAAGCTGTGGGTGTTCGAGGATGTAAAAAATTAGAGGCTCCAATATTAAAGCTGTTTTTTTTTTCTCTCACACGTTTAAAAATTTATATATTGTATAAAAAAAATTTAAAATCTTAATGTCAATGACAGCAAGATCAAAGGAAGATTGAAGTTAGAATCTTGGTCAAGTTTTATGAGGCAGTTTTTCTAAAATGGTTTTTACTCTCCCACCAGCAAACGTGAGTACACTTTCTATAAATATAACACTGATCACAACTAAAACATTGGTGAAGAAAGAGTGTAAAACCATTTTATAAAAACACCCATAGATTATTATTATTATTATTATTATTATTATTATTAGCACCGCGTCTTACTACCCATTCGGGTTATACGCATGTGTAATGGAAGAGTGATTGTGAGATGAAATGGAGGACCTACAGTTTAACGTGGAATCCGAACCACGGTGTAGGCCTGGCATTCCCCACATTCACAAAATTTCTTGTCAGAGGTGAAGGAAGGGTTTGGTAATCAGATAAATCTGTGCCGGGACCGAGGATTGACCCCGGCCACTAGCACAGAAGTCTGACACCTTACCCTAGACCACCAGGTCACCCACCATATAGAGATTCGAACCTCTATCTCCCCGCCATCAGTAGTCTTTTCTAATGCGAGAGTAACACCGTAGTTCATGTTTACCAAAGTGGGTGAAGTATTATTAAATTGGTTTGGAGGTGGAGTGGGGAATTATTTAAGGCACACCCGTCTGGGATTCGAAATATCGTCTCCTCACGCAGAGCATGGTGAATACGTTATCTAGTAGCAACACGTTTGTACAAGTATCGTTAGTCAATTTATGTGACAAGTACATTATTGGTTGTAGGTGACCTGGTGGTCTAGGGGTAAGGTGCCAGACTTCTATGTGGCAGCCGGGGTTCAATCCTCGTCCGGCACAGATTTATCTGATTTCTAAACCCTTCCTTCACCTCTGACAAGATTCTTGTGAATGTGGGGAATGCCAGGTCTCCACCGTGGTTCGGATTCCACGTTAAACTGTAGGTCCTTCATTTCATCTCACAATCACCCTACCATTACACATTAGCGTAAGTGCGTATAACCCGAACGGGTAGTAAGACGCGGTGCTAATAATAATAATAATAATAAATTACTATGGCTGCATAATATACAAAGGTGTGCAAATTATAAAAGCAATTATAAAAATAAGAAAATGTAAATATTATCAAAACTATTCATTTAGAAATAATTATGTACATAAACAATAAATAAATAACAGTTCTAGCTGTTTCTCCTAAATTATAAAATATTATTGTATAAAATAGTATTTCACTAACTTTAGGGAAGTTTTCAGTAAGCATCTTCCCTAAAGTCATTGAAGTAGGTACTATTTTATACAAAATTAATATATATTTAAAAAATGATTTAATACTATTTTTAGAATTTCTTATTACTAGCAATTGGTACTATACTCATGGGCATTGTGCAATAATCACAATATGTGTTAGAAATAAGATAAGTTAAATTTAGAGGAAGTGTTACTCGTATTTTCATTAATGAAGAGCTGAAAAATATATAGGAAAAAAATTCTCCTAGCACACCCGAATTAAATTCGAACCCTACTCCAAGTCATCGCAGTCCAATCTATTGCTAGAATGATGTTAGACCATTCAACCACAGAGCGTGTAATATTACTGTAAAGAGTAATGTAGTACCAATATAATGTTGAAATAATAATTAGTGATTTTTTATTTTAAAATGCAGCTTTCTCTGCATTAATTAACACTGAGTTACTGGTATTGTTTTTTTTAATATTTTTAAAGTTATTTACTCTAGGAGTATAAAAGTATTACTGTCCCAGTTGAGTTAATGGTTACTACCTCTTCATCTTACTCCTAAAATACGAGTAATAAATCACCAACAAATAAATTGTTAGATTAAATCAATCTTCAGAACCGAATTAGTTTATTTAATTTTTATGTTGTATAGAATATTAGTTAATATATTTAATTTGGTATTGATAATTGGAGATACAAATTCAAGAAAGATATATTAAAAAAACTTTACTTTAAACGTAATATTAAAAACAAATAAAATTGACAGTTTATCATAGCTAACAGAACGAATTATAATTAGTATCATATTCCAACCACGTTTTAAATTATTTAACCCATTTAATGATAATAAGAAGTATCCATCTTGACTTTGTTGGGCAAAATCAGTTTAAAAACATCACATACGTAAAAATAAATATAATGTCTTTATATACATTATACGCACATGTTTATTCACTACATTTATGTGTTTTTGCTGTGTTGTTTTTTTCATCCGTAAGTTTCCCTCCGTATTAACCCTAACGACGCCACTGTAATGCGGGGCGTACCATTAAGCAACGCTTATTCTGTCGTGGACAGAAACATTGAACTATAAAATGAAACGTCGCAACGCCTTCCTACCTCAAACCCCTTCATCCTTTCTAGAGAAATACTCTCATGAATACAGTACAGCTTTTAAACGCTTTGCTTTCTCATTCTTATCGTGAGAAATACGCTCGGCTTACACAAGAGGCCATTTTGGAAAACACCAGAGGGAGAAAGCCTTTAAAAACTTACCACGTGGTGCTATAGAGGCTACTACTTAAATGTAATCGGGCCATCCTTGACTTTTTGCATTCTCTCGCTGACGGTCCATAACAAAGGGAAATAAAAAAAATTAGATAGGTGGTTTTCGGGGACTGTATATATGGTACTGTATTTTACTGCAGAATTATGATCAAGTATTAAAGAACTCTAAGGTTTATTTTTAAAGTATCTTAGGGGACATGATTGCGAAGGGTATTGTATATTCAAGACATGAACAAATAATTTCTCAGCAGTTAAATATTAAAACTACCAGATATACATTAGAATCTCGAATATCCGTACTAATTAGACCCATGTTAATCAGTGTAGTCGAAAATCCAGGTAATTTACTGATCTTATAAAAAAAACATAGAATTTACACTAAAATACTTTATTCAAAATATAGTAATAAGAAAGAATTGCAACAAATGTACTTACAACACATACTAACACAAAATAGACATGTAATTATTGTACATTTGTGTTTAACATACAAAACAACATGAGAATAACCAACCCGTGGTAGGGTGGTCTAACGTGATACTGTCGTGTTGGAATAAACTGCCAAAGACGGGAAGATTGGAGTTCGATCCTGGTCGAGTGCACTGAGAGTGTTTTTCCTAAATGGTTTTCTACACTCCCTCCACGCAAATACAGGTGACTTTCCTCTAAATTAAGCAATTCTAGTCCTTGACTCATTTGTACAATTAGCACATAGGCGTTAATACGAACGGGTATTAAGACACGGTGCTAGAAAAAACATAAAAATAAATTTTCAACTTCTTGAAAGTAATAACTACATAACATATATAAAATTCTGAAAAATTAGGAAGAATATATGAAAAAATATGTTATCCGAATTTAACTAGAACCGCTGCTGCAATACGAATCCTGATAACTGGACGTCCTGATAACCGACGGCTATTTTGTACTTGAAATTACTAATTTTCTCGGTTCTGGGGCTTTTGGAGTATTGTTATCTAGTATAAACGCGTAGTTTAATTCATGAAAAAGTATTTTCCCAACTTTTTTCAACACCATTATTCTACTGTTCCGTTACAGCACCAGTGGGCACGTAGCTAAAGGCACCAGGTTTTACGGTGACTAGGAGGTTGTAGCTCAAATCCTGGCTGGATGTACTGAGGTGGGTTTTCCCCCAACGCCATTCACGCAAAAAAAAGTAAATTCTACTCTCTATCCCATGATACTCATCCTTACCCAGTTAGAATAAATCTTTGGATGGACTATGTGATGTAAGACGTGCAGCATGAAAATAAATTTCCAAAAATTTGACTATCTAAAATAATCTACCAAACCACACGTAATGTCACATCTTCTATTTATTCTTCTATTTCAGAGAGTGCGAGTCTTATCTGGCCTTTTTTGCAATATGTGGGGCAAGTTTATAGAAGAACACGATAAAGTATATACAGTAGCCCCGTGGCTTCTTTGGTGCTGACTGACAGCTCACAGCTGACTTCTGACAGTCACTATTTAGGTATATAAACCTAAATGTTGACTGTTAAAAGTGACAGCTGCTAAACACATGTTTTTCTCAGGTCATATGGTTTGGCGTAGGAATACATAATTTGGTTTGGTAACATTTTCAAAGCCATCAGCTGTCAGCTGTGAGTTGTCAGTCAGCACCAAAGAAGCCATGAAGCTACTTTAGTAAGTCATAAATATGAACCTTAGTTAAATATTAGTAAGAATAAGAAGAAAAGTGTTGAGAAGTAAATGGTATTAATCACACCCTTTCTCTCCAGAATCAAGTCCTATTAGTCTTCTCTTTCCCGTATAACCCGCTTTCTGGAGTACTAATTGGTTGGTGACAGGCCAGAAGGATAGGCCGTGATAGTTTTATGCAGGATGGAAGAAGAAGAGTAGAAAGTAGATTCCTTTGGGGAGGGAAGAAGGGGAGTGGAACCCATCTTTAAGCCCTTCATGTCCCCCTCTTCAACAAGCACCAACATCCCCCTTCTTTCTAGAGTCGCACCCCCGGCCCTGCTCGTCTTTCCTTGAGTGTGATTAATAGCGACAACTAATAGACACTTCAGCCGACTTCATTGTGTCCAAATGACTGCATTTGCTGCTTGTCACTTTCACTGTACAGTGATGTCATTAACAGGTGGTAGAGGAGAGAAGGGGAGCAAGTTTCCAATGAGTTGTTTAGGGTTGTCACCGTTTCCCAGTCATTCAACTTCATTGCTTAGAGATAATTTAGGAAGGGGAAATAGTAGTCTAGTATTGAAAAGAGTAGCTTTGAATTTGTGTAATGTAAGAGTAAAATTTTAAGAATTTTTAAGACAGGAAAAGATAGTGTAGAATTTAAAATTTGAGTTGGTATTCTTGCTTTATTATTATAGAATAAGAAAAAATTCATCCATCCATGTATTATTCATGTGTCTTTTAGTAAGTTGAGTCAAACGAAAATATGACAAGACCGAAATAAGAGCTTTTTTTAGCGGTAATATTTAATTTATCTAAATTTCCAGTGCATATATGTTAACTAAATACTATAATAACATTATAGGCCAATATATTTAATTTTTGGCATTTTATTTTATAATATCCTAAAGCAATGGATATTTAATTGACACAGGAAATATTTTCATCTTGTAAATTTTAGGAATTTAGACTATTAGTTTCACTTGATTTGAATACAATATATTTTTACTTTGTCGTATAATTATAAAGTATAATATTTATGAAAATATTGGCTTTTAGATTATGATTAAATTCTACGTTTTATGCGAGCCCGAACCATAAAAATGAATTCTACAATTAGTTTGCCTACCTCCGGACCTATAATTAGAAAAGGTTCAATGGATTTTGATTAAACTTGATGGTTTAATATTATATAGCTATCCATTAAGACTTTTTTTACTTTGATCCCAACAATTAAATTAAGAGTAGTTTACAAATTAGTTTATTTTAATTCAAATTTTCCGAAAATAACTAAGCAATTTGTTTAAAATGCATATATAATTTATGACAAATAACACTCCCCTAATTACGCCATGGGCAAGTTTTCAGGATGGATTGTAAGGAAGTGTAGATCAAGTGAAAAAATACTTTGATTATTTTTTTAATATGTGTATCGTATGAGTGTTTGACATGACAAATAAAAATGTATAATTCTTTCCCAGGAAAAATTGGTTTAAGTTAATTTACTGAAACTGATTATCTAAAGATTTGAAATAGTTATAAAATGTCTCTAAACATTTGGTTCAAATCGGAATAACCTAATTCTTTTTACCATATAAATTATCGTTATATTTTGCTTTTCTTAAAAATAATTCTATAGTAGTTAACCGATCTGGGTAAAATTGGATGTTTTTTTAAATTAGCTTTAATGATTTGACTCAAATTGGGTATCAAGGGATTACTTTACATGGTAAATTATGATTTATATTGATTTTTCTAAAATAAATTAATTTATGGGTGATTTAACTAAGAAAAGCTTTAGAAAATTTAAACTCTTTCGAAAATGGCTTTTAAGATCTAGTTAAATATGAGTGAAAGAGAATTATTTTTTACATTCAATAATAAGATAATATATTTTTATTTGTACACCATATACATACATACATACATGCATAATTAATCACGTCATTCCCTTACGGAACTGTGAATATAGCTCAAAAAATAACTTCATATTTAATCCATCCTCACTAACTTTCTCCACACTTCTCTATTCTTAAACACTTTCGTCACTTCAATAATATATATACACATCGAGTCATACATGCTCTTTAAGTCTTAAAATTCTTAGTAGTGTTTCTGTTTTTCACACATTCAACAACAAAATTAAGCCACGCCTTAAATCACCTCCTTTTGATCCATTCATTCTACCTTCACACATTTGATTCGTCACTAGATCCATACTCTTCATCTCAACATGCCCCAAAAAAACGTAACAACCTTCTTTTACATGGACCTATTGGACTTCCTTTTAAACTTCACTCCTTAGGTATCTATTCATTACTGACTTTGTTCATACGAATTTTTCCATATGAGCTTATTAGATATTTCAATCTAATCGCATTCACCTTGACCTTGTGTTTCTGCTGACAAACTTACGCTTCAAAACCATTAATTAAGGTTGGGGTTAGCAAACTTTATATTTTTACAAATATAAATAATTTGAATTTGGCTTGCTAATATTTGTTTGTTAAAAACTGAATTTTACTTTAATTTTTTTGAAAATTTTGATTTGAATATTTGCAAAAATGTTTATTGTAAATTAATAAGATGTTTGTTCATTGAAAACTTTTTTTAATGTTGTTCTAACTATATGAAAAATGTGTACGACTGTGCCATTTATTCATTTATATTTCGCTCATAATTAAAATAAATAAAATTTTACAGCATATTTGAAATAATATATTTGATACGTCTGGAAAGAACTATCATACACATCTTTTTACACAAGTAAATTTTTGTTATATTAATTATTAGAAATTTGCTTGGTTCTTTATGGCTGCCCTGACATTTTTTTAATGAACTACACAACTCTTTGCCCAGAAATTACTTAAGTTCATATTTTCTAACATTAGGATACGCATGAATAGGTTTGATAGAATAAATGCATCTGCATTAACATGTAAAGAGGTTGGAATACAAGCCATTATAAGACTAACGTAAGAAATCACCCTCATAATGGAATTATAACATAATATTTAATGCTATCAGCTAAACTGTTTATTGAAAGCATGATACCTAAGATTTCATTACCACCAGTGATTATGCTAGCGTAGGGGAAAAAAATTCGGAATTTAATTTATTTTTTTAACCCAGACTATTAACTGATTAATTAATTGAGCTGTATGGGCTGGGGCGAGAGTTTTTGACTTTGTGGGTTGAGGGTAGTTTTTCCTAAATGGCTTACACATCTCCCTCGACATAAATTTATGTATATTTACTTTATTATTGGCCTTCTTCTTCTTACATACTTTATTAGTTTAACTAGATACGGATATCACAGACGGGTTTTAAGACAAAATATAGAAAAATAGATGAATAGATAACTACCAATAGATAATCAGTCAGCCAGTTGTTTAATAATCCACTTTATGAAAGGTTGGAACCCTAAGGAGGCAAAGTGAAATATTTATAATCTTCTTGCTAAACTTATTGATAAAGTTTTACACCCCCACCTATCTTTATATTTACTTTAATGTTTTCATAACACTTATTTTGATAGAACACGCGGTCCTGACAGTGTTTAATTCACCGTCATCTTCATTCAAAGTGATGTACACAAAACCCACGTTTCGCTGATTCTGCTTTTGGGGAGCAGCACGTTCATAAATTTTGAAGCGCTGAAAGAGCACAAAGTTTCATTCTGTTTGAAATGCGAGTTTGTACATACATACGTACGTAAACACACACATACACACACGTACATACACTAACGAAATATTAGCTTGTGCTCGATTTGAATAGGAAGCATGGTGTGCCTCAATTGAAAAGTTAACTCCATTTAACTTTTATTTTGTATAAGCTTTAAGCATTAAACCATCGAAATATAAAATTATTTACTATTTTGGTTGATTGCAATAATTAAGAACTAATATATTGTATAATAAGTATTTTTAAATAGAAAATTCTAAAGTGAAACAAAATATTCAAAGCATATTTCAAACTTTTAAAAAAACTATTCAAATAGAGACTTTTTAAGTTCCTAAGTCCGGCAAAGATTTATCTGATTACCAAACCCTTCCTTCACCTCTGACAAGACGTGAATTAATCACAACTTGTGAATGTGGGGAATGCCAGGCCTCCACCGTGGTTCGGATTCCACGTTAAACTGTAGGTCCTTCATTTCATCTCACAATCACCCTACCATTACACATTAGCGTAAGTGCGTATAACCGAATGGGTAGTAAGACGCGGTGCTAATAATAATAATAATAAGTTCCTAAGTTTTAAAAAATGTTTACATATTTTGAATCTTGCTAATATTCTAAGAGTGAGCAAGGTTAAATTCAGAATAAATGTCCTCAAATCTGCCTGGAGAAAGATAAAGTGAATAAACATTTATAAAAATATATTTCCACCCAACCGGGCTACGAGCCCCGATATCATCGTCTACAATCCAGTCTAATGCGATAGTATTGCCTTAGACCAAGCATCCACTGGAGTGGGTTAACAAAGCTTAATCAATGGTTTAATTAATGGGGTATGGATGAGGGTGGAAGAGTTATTTTTAAAAAAACATTGAGCAATCACTTCTTTAAATACCGCACCTAGTTAAATAGCCCAATTTTGAAACTCTGCCTTATTGGCACTGATAATCTTGTCTATTACAAGCCTGAAGCCTTCGACCGTATAATCAAGACGACAAGAAGATGTAATTTACCATTTTTATAGACCTCCTAGATCTTATATACTTACTATGTATTAGTAACTTTACTTATTAAATAATTGTTTTAAATAACTTTATTAAAAATGTGCATGGTACCTTTTCTCAAAGAAATAGACTTTTGGTATCTATCCAACTATCAATCGATATTTTTTATTTTTTTTATTATTATTATTATTAGCACCGAGTCTTACTACCCATTCGGGTTATACGCACTTACGCTAATGTGTAATGGTAGGGTGAATGTGAGATGAAATGAAGGACCTACAGTTTAACGTGGAATCCGAACCACGTTGGAGGCCTGGCATTCCCCACATTCACAAGATGTCTTGTCAGAAGTGAAGGAAGGGTTTGGTAATCAGATAAATCTGTGCCGGGACTGAGGATTGAACCCCGGCCGCCAGCACATAAGTCTGACACCTTACCCCTAGACCACCAGGTCACCTGATTTTTTTTATTAATGAGTATTAGATATGTACAGGTTTGTTTATTCTAGAGCGAACTTGTTAACCCCAAGAATTGGGATGAATAATCGAAGCCCGGATAATCACAACTTTAATGTATTCTAACTAAAGATAATACATGTAATAAAATTCCATTATTTGAGTGAAGAAAATTATTAATTTAATCCTTACCTTGAGTCTTATTAACCGTCCAAGCTATACGCTCTTAATTACTCCAGTAAAGTATATATTAGGATTGTAGAATTTATAAGAATGTGTACGCATTTGCTTGGTGGGAAAGAATAAATATATTTAAGAAACGACACCATCAG
Source organism: Timema cristinae (assembly GCA_039000515.1). Classification (NCBI taxonomy): domain Eukaryota; kingdom Metazoa; phylum Arthropoda; class Insecta; order Phasmatodea; family Timematidae; genus Timema; species Timema cristinae. Next base: position 103,641,529 of record JBCFYV010000012.1, read on the forward strand.
TATACCCGGCTTGTATTTAAACCCTAACCTTTTCATCCTGAGCATATCATGCTAGATGAACCTGTTATTTAGTCCTCGTGTCCACCGATGTGCGTATAAAAAATGCTTATAAAGCATAATTTACTCAAGTTTTTGTACAAGAGATAAATCTTATATTATTTATAAAATATATATTTAATATTATAAAAGAAACATTATTTAGAGTACTATAATTCTATTTATCCTAAAAGGGTAAAGAAAAATAACACAAACAAAGTATTTTATAGCTTGTACTCTTTTTCTTACTAAGGTTTTAAAACGTTATTATACAAATGTGGCAATTAGCGTCGTATATATATCCAATGAATGAAAATATAAAAAAAACAGGAAAATGAGGAAAATAAAAGAAAATATATGTTTCATGCTGAGTAAGAAACAATTAATCAAGAATGTATCGGATGGGTAGTCTAATTACTAAATACAAAAGCCGAAGTCCCTCTTGAACTTGCTTTGTGGTATTTAGAGAATTTACTCAAATATACAATATTGATAAATTTATACGGGTAGTAAAATATTTTTTATACTTTCTTGCATCACTTGAGAGAAAGAGAGAGAAAGGATTGGGATAATTAGAAAATCTAGTTCGATATTTTTATAAATGTCAACGTTTCATGGCTCTCTAAATTCCCAATAAAAGTTGTTATAATGATACTATCCATCTATCTAAATGTTTGTCCATCCATCTATCTGTTTGTCTGTATCTTGGCCTAGAACCAAAACCATTTTACCTATTGGGCTAAAACTTCGTATATATGGTTATAATAAGATTTCCCAAAGGTATTTATTGAATTAGCTTTTTTACCCTAAAATTAAGGGTAGTTTATTAAAGGGTGAAAATAAGAACGATTCTTTTTCTTGAAATCGACTCTAAAAATTTTGATTAAAATTAGAACCTAGACATTATATATGGTTACCAAAAAAATTGTGCATCTCATATTTTTTGTATAAATTACCTAAACATAATTTTACATAATACCTCTCATTTTAATCACAACTTCATAGCTCATTGAGATAATAAATAGCCTATCAATGACAAATTGTAGGATTATAAACAATAAAAAACTTTTAATAAACACATATTTTTACAAACACGTATCTTACTTACTTCCCTTTGAACTATAGTTCTTTATAATTATTAAAAATTAGAAGAGTTTTTATATGAAAGATGTTTTTACAAAACCAATAATTTCAGATATTTAATAAAATATATATTTTCAAATGGAGATTTGGAAGTGGGAATTTAGTTTTTATGCTCTTTGTTGGACCAGTATATTTTATTTTCTAATTATGCTTCTGTAACAGTGTGTTTTAATTAATTCTGCTCTATTGGTCTTTCTATCGTAATTTTTTTAAAACAATGTATGATATTTTGTTTTACATAATCTTAAGTGTTTTAAGAAATTATCTCAACTTATAGGTAGAGGAATGAGGAATTCCGTTTGATACACCGTACCATTTATTTATGTAATGGTTGGATTTTATTTATTATAGGTTCTTTAATGAATATACCACCTGTTCTGAAGCATTTCTCTCGCGATAGATTTAGTGAAAGTAAAATTTAAATCATGGCTATAAAACAGGTGGTTATACTAAAGCATGTTTTACTTAAAGGGATTGCCACTTAAATTTCATATGCATATGATTATACATTTCCTCTAGTTCTAACTCCTTGACCCCCTCGGTGGTATAGTTGGCTAACGCGCTTGTCGTGTTAAGCTCGACTGCTGAGGACGGGGAGATCGAGGTTCGAATCTCGGTCGGGTGAACTGGGGGTGGTTTTTCCTAAATGGTTTTCCACTCTCCCTCCACGCAAATGCGGGTTCACTTCCTCTAATTTAACCTTCCCAAATCCTAATCCCTTAGCTACTTAGTACTTAAAGCGTATAACCCGAACGGGTAGTAAGAGTGGTGTTAAATATTATATTATTATATTATCTAACTCCCTCACCCATAACCTATTATATTAATAAAATAAACTTTAGTCTTAACCAGTGTTAAAATATTGTAATAAAATATCGTGTAATTTATAAGAAACAGAGTGCATCGCTTTAAATGTTTTATATTATTTTAATCAAAACCAGAAATGAATAATTCCAAATTTTAAATAATACCATACCTCACTGGAATCAATAAGGACTTACTACTATACCATAAAACATTCTACAACCCGACAATTCACAGCAGGAAATTTAAACTCTCCCCCAATCTCGTAAACAAAATCTACAAATTACTACCGATTAGAAGTAGGATAAATAAAAATTGATTTGTTGTCTGGAAGTCTCGGAACGCCCCGATATTGACGTGGTTATGACATTTATGAATCGTCCCAAAATAAATTGTCGGTACGGTGGCCAAACAGCTATAACCGTTAGCGAGTAGTCCCGAGGTAAACGTTTTATTCATTTTATGTGTGTGACTAATTATTTCAAGCGGCTGAAAGTACTGTTTATTACTATTCTATGATCGTGTAGCGATAATAGTAGACATGGTAACATAATTTTTGTAAAACCAAATATTTATATATTTATGGATGTCAACATCAACATAGACAACTGTCACTCTGGTGTACATATAGATTAAGGCGTCACTCTCGCAATTAATTGGACTACCGGTGATGCGAATATCGGGTTAAATACTTGTGGTGTGTTTTGAAGGGGGGAGGGAGGGGATTGTATCTAAATTGTTTTCTAATCTAGCTATACACAAATGAAAGTATACTTCCTGAAGTTCAAACTTCCTCATCCTTAACTCATTAATAGCGTATAACCCGAACGGGTTGTAAGATGCGGTGCAAAAATTATTATCTTAACTCATTAATGCAATTAGTGCATATGGATGTGTATATCCTGAACGGATAGTAAGAACTTTTTATAAAAAATACGAGAAAAATGTTTATAAAATTCTACTAAATTCTTAATATTATTTCATTAACTATATTCCATCCACCATAGGAGTGGTAGTAACTGTGAGTTAGCAATTACCAGTAACCTGGATATCCACTATCGGCAAGACCATTGGTAACTATTGTCAATCAAAACTTTCATAATAAACCATTTGTTTTTAACTAATATTTTTATTATTATTATTATTATTATTATTAGCACCGCGTCTTACTACCCATTTGGGTTTACGCACTTACGCTAATGTGTAATGGTAGGGTGATTGAGAGATGAAATGAAGGACCTACAGTTTAACGTTGGAATCCGAACCACGGTGGCGACCTGGCACTCCCCACATTCACAAGATGTCTTGTCAGAGGTTTAAAAGGTTTAAAAGTAGTTTCTACAGGTTCTACTAGCTATCAATTACTACACCTCCTATGGCGAATGGACTCTATGAGGAGGGAAAGTAAATATCAACTCATTTGAAGTGTAAATGTATTAACATGATTTAATAATCTGTTAAGAATATTCTTTACAACCTAAATAAGATTATAGTTCCCTTACATCCCAACAAGTGTCTCATTTGAGAGTGAAACTTCTTCAGAGAAAACCAAACTCATCTTTAAAAAATAATAATAAATAATAATAATATTTAGCACCACGTCTTACTACCCGTTCGGGTTATACGATTTTAAGTACTAATTACGCTAATGGATTAGAAATTGGCAAGTTTGAATTAGAGGAAATGAACTCTTATTTGCGTGGAGGGAGAGTGGAAAACCATTTAGGAAAAACCACCCCTAGTTCACCCAACCGAGATTTGAACCTCGATTCCCCATCCTCAGAAGTCGAGCTCAACACGACTAGCGCGTTAGCCAACTACGCCACCGAGGCGGGTCTCATCTAATAAATAATTTTAGTTTTCATTGGTACGTACAGATTCATGGCTTTTTACAAACTATTCTTATTGTTAGGTATGATGAAAATAAATTTAGTTTGGAAGGAGTATGAGAGAACTAAAAATATATAAATAACATTAATAAATAAACTCTCCCCAGTGTGATCGTGTATATTTGAAACTCGATATTTCCATCATTAGCAATCCAGTCTAAAGATAATCTTATTCCTCATATAGAGATACAATCATTTGGTGCCTTAACCTAAAACAGCATCGGGTTCAATAAGATTCTTCCCTAGCGAAAATGATACATTGATCGTAAATGTAGTTTCAATAACAACATATTTAATAACCAAATCGTTATAGTCGTCATAGTCTGGTGTGTTGCAGACGAGAAGACTTAGGGTTTCAGTCACATCCGGGACACTGAGAATTTTTTCCTTTTTGATTTACTACTCTCTCACACGCAAATATTGATACAATCCTCTAAATTCTAACATTCAAATTCCCATTAGTATACATGCGCGTATATTGCTGACTAATATTTTCGCGTCCAGTTAATGGATGTATTTCACTACAATATTTTGAAAAAAAAAATTCAATATAAACGGGACTGGTAGTTTTAATCCAAATATAAGCTGTGGTAAGTCACCGAGACGAAATAACGTGTCACTAGAGCGTTGATTGGGTTTATAGATTAATATATTCTCAATAATTTAGTACCTAACGAAATTAGTTTATGGTATGTTTACCGTTTGAACCGTTTGTTTACGTGCTTACTGAGTAATTACGTGCATGTTTTTGATCGTGCAGGTAAACACCTAGTTCATTTATCTAGCCGTACAGTGACTAAATGCTTTATAAGCCATCTTTTAATCAGTAAAGTGTACTATAATTACTCTGATTACTCTAATGGGCACATTTAAACATGTGTGTTGAGTACTAGCTATGAATTTATTAAATTTAAAATGGATGGTCTGATTTTATTTATGAAGACTTAAAAAATATACATGGCTAGAAATTTAAGATAAAACTGTCTTTTTATTTATTTAAAATGTAGAGCTATTTCTTTTTTTATAAGGATTTCCAGAGTGATACTTAAACGCTTGTATTACTTGTTTTAAGAAATTTAAGAATACAAACTAAGAATTAACCCCAAAATGTATAAATTAAAGAAAATATGCTAAAGGGAAGCAGGTATTTTAAAAAAACATAATTTATTTGTACAATAATTTATACATTTAAATGGTTTGGTTTTTATTTTATTATTTTTAAGCCAAAGAATTTCCTTCCTTGTTACTCAAATTAGAATCTACACATTTTCAAGGCCCAAGCTACAATATATTATTATGTTAGTAAAGGTCTAATTAATGGTGCCTGAATATATGTATGTATATTTGTATAGAGAGTTTTTATTACTTTTAAATTAGTTAAAAATCTGAAATTTGGCGAAATTCCCAGCTTTTAAACGGATCTAAATAAAAAATTATAAAAAATGAATACATGATTTATTTAATAATTTGTATGCATTAATATTATATTTCATTTTAAAACTAAGAGGAACCTAGAATATATACTCCAATTTCAAATTTAAAGAGGAATTTCAGATTATAAATCTGTGAGTCAATTAAAATTTAATAGGTACTGTTAAACATATTTACTTAATTTGAGCTTTAATTTACATAGCATGTATATGTACTACTCTAATTAAATGACAAATAATACTGGACAGTAACAAAGGACACAACCTTATGAATATATCTAATGTTTATCGTTGGTGTGCTCGTATATATGACGTATTTGTGTTAATGCTAGAACTACAAATCTTAAAAGTATTTTTTTTTTTAAACACGCTCGGGTTTCGGATTATACGCTTATGTATAATTTTCCCCATCATCGGTAGTCTAGCCTAAGGTGGCCTCAGGTGTCGGTTCCTATGACTTCACACATGAATACATTAAGAGTAGACCCTTTTTATAAGTCAGAATAGCTGTATCCATGAAAATAGGACTCTCTATTAATACTATAGTAAAAATTTCTTCCAGAACATCTCAATTAGATTTGGTTTGTATTATCTTTGATCTCATTAAAATACTCTCTTAAAATACTCAAAAGTTTAGACAATTTAAAAAACAATATATTTGTTATTTATGAATGAACCTAGAGAATAAGAAATAACATGATCTACGGTTCAGGTTGTCTTTATTAAATTAATATATCATGTATATAAACAAAATAGAGATCACGTTGTTCCTAAATAAATATTGAATAATTTTGCTTCTGGTAGCATTTCTCTTTTAAAAGATATTACAGGTTTATTTTAATTAAAATAAATATATTTATTTATCACCTAGGCCGATGGCAACGTGATAACATTTTCCCGCCCATTTAGTTAGATTTGGTGAAAATGAAATGTTGGAGTTCAAATCCCAGTCGAGTGTACTTAAGGTATTTTATATCGTTTCCCACTCGCTCTTCAGTCCAATTAAGATATATTTCTTTTAAATTCTATATTCCTCCTACCTAGCAATTTTGTGTTAATTTTAATTTCATACGTACAACTCAAAAGGGCTGTGTGACGTGAAAAGGTAGGCCTATAAACTATTTTTCAATTTAATAGTATAATCAACGTATAATGCAAACGGGTGTGGTGCTAAAAATTTATAATTATCCTTTAACTTAACGTATTAATAAACTCTACCTTGTTAATTATGTTTATAGATAATCCAAATGTATTAACTGCATTTTTTAGCCAACATATTGTGAGATAAGATCAATTATTAAATAAACATCTGCTTACATAGCGTGGTGAACCAAGCTGCCTCATTTTTACTCTCTCGTGTAGTTACGTTTCTATAACAATGTATATTATTTTGTTTCGCCTATCCTACAATCGATATTATTGCAGATATTATGTTGTATATTAAACTCGTCTATTTGTGTACTCTGTTTGTTAAAATACACAGCCAATTTCAGTGGCCTAGGGCTAAAGTGCTCTCCTCAAGACCCGAAGTTGGTGGGTCTAACCCCAGCCAGGGCCGATGAATTCTTCTTGAGCGATACAGATCCGTAGCACAATTTCCTTCGGAGGGAAGGTAAAGTCGTCGGTCCCGTATCGATTGTGAGATACCCTGGAAAGTATTAGATAATAACTTTCCCAACAAAATTTGTTGACCTTTCACGCTAGCTCATATACATTCTCGTGTGCTGATTACAATCATTCGGTTCAGAAAGTGCAGTTAAATAGTTCTAATATCTAGTGTAAAAATAATAATAAATGCATTACACAAGTTTAAGTACCGTTTTCTTTAAATTATTGTTTTTCGTTTGCCAAAATTGTTCTGAGATTCATTTTCCTTTTATATTAAATTGTTTTGTATATATATATATATATATAAAGTTACCTCCCCATTTCCTAGATTAGGCAAATATTCCATTATTAGGTTAGTAGCAAGGAAGTCTTTGTGGGACACCGTAATATTTATTTTGAACTTAATCGTAAAACAATAATTAACATTGTTAAACTATTTCCTTTTCCACAATCTTTTAATTCAAATCTAACACAATCCATAATCTAATCGCTTAGTGTATAAATTCTCACATAATGTTCATGAGGACTAAAGCGTTAACCCCATCAGGTCTAGTTTTCCCATAACGGGTAGGTTGGAGTTCAAAGCTAAGTCAGGTTCCCTCTATGGTATCCCATTTTACTTCAACGCAAATTCCGGTAGATTTACTTGAAAATTCTACTTTCCTTACTTTTAAAATAAATTCAAATACAGGTGTTGTTTTTTTATTTATGTCATAGCCACCGAGGATTATTTAAATATTTGTATTGACTGTTGTGTAAGATGTAAGCGCTGTATAGACTTATACATATCTCGATTGGACGCAAGTTCTATAATTGATGGCTTAGTATGTATGAAGTAACATACTCTAGAGGTTGCAGCAGAGCACTGACAATTCATAACAATGTTTGAACTAGCGACCCGAAAAGAGGCCATATCGTGGTATAAAAGACTTTTACTTATTGTGACAATAATAAAGGCACAATTCAATCTATCTCGTAGGAGGTCACTCTTCCCGACGCCTTATCGATACAGATGACATCTTTAGGTCATAGATAGTACTGGTACTTAGAAGGCATCGTCGTAGCCCAGGGTCCCATGATTGATTTCTGTAGAGGCACCTCCTGGTAATGGTTAACTTGATCGATCTAGGTATTCATACGTTAGGCCTTTTTTTTCCACTAACATGGGTGTCCATTCTTCTTATTCTCTCTCTTATGGCTATTATCACATTTTGAATCATCTTTTAGTGTCTACTATTAAACCAAAATTCGTAGACCTACATATTATTTTGAATCCACAACTACCTACCTTACCTGAAACCTTATCCCTCCCGCAAGCTATCCTTATAGAACGAGACCCACGCCGGGTGCGGGGGCGGGAAAGGGGCAAGTTATGGGTAGTATCACGACCGTTATTATTACTTTAAAAATTACATCAAGAGCCTTTGTTTATTCCGAAACATAATATATATGTAGACTTTATTTAAGAATTATTTGTACAGCTACGATTTTGTTTTCTAGTTATTTTAACGCTACTAAAAATCACCTAGGTAAATTTGTGACATAATATAATATGTATTTTAATATAAAAGACAATTTAGACGACTAGGGGCCCTATATTAAATTTAGAATATCTTAAAAGTAAATCCTTCGATCACTATAATATCAAGTGATCTGACATACGCAGCCACTATCTGTAATGTGTGTATATGTGTGTATGTCTGTGTAAGTATATGTATTTTTCTATGTGGGTGTTTGTAATTCGTATGTGTTGGTGTGTATATGTGTTTATAAATGTGTATGGATATGTGTGAATAAGTTGTTAAATGTTTTGTGTATTATGTTTTATGTTGTATCACTATTTGTGTATATGTGTGATGTGTATGTGTGTACGTGTATTTGTGTATGCTGTATCAACTGTGTGTATGTTTTAGTTTAACTGTCCGTCAATGAAATTTTTGTATTTATATATGTGAGTATGTATGTGTTTGTAAGTGTGTGTGTGTCCACGCACTTGCTACTTTACATCGCGAATCTCCCCAACGATCGAATCAAACTGTTGCATATTTCACTTCCGTCCCAAATTTGACCCTGTTTTGTACGTCTCCCGGTGAGAGCACAAACACACACATACGCTCTCAATCCTGCGTGTACACGAGGCGAGCGGGCTAGTCGCCAGGCAGGGGCAGCCACTGACTTTGTTGCACGGTCATTAATATCAGGCGACAGTTGCCCAGGTCCTGTTGGACCTAACGCGGCCACGTGATCTGAATTCCGTTTGGAGTAGGAGAGGTATGTGTAGATACAACCTTCTCTCTCTGTGTCTGCGTAATACCTACCCCTACCTCCCCCCCTTCTCTTTTCGATCACTTTCTCTCTCTCTCTCGATGCCATTTAGTATCACGTGACCACCGCGCCCTTCCCAAAACTACTGGCACGCCACTGGCGTCCCTAATAGACACCCTCACTCCTCCCACCTTCCTACTTACTGTCGACATGACATCCCTCTATAGACGCTCCTCAATGGTACAGTAACTTGATAGAGAGGATTACAACCTTGGTGACAGACCCATTTCAAATGGGTAAAGTCGATGACCGCTAAACTAGCTTTGTGGTTGGTCCCTTTTGAACTTTGAAACCTACTGATTGAAGTGACTTTTTATTCGGTGGGTGATTTGGTTTATATGTCGTTCATCTGATTTTATCTTCTAGTCTGTTGACAAGTCGAAGGAGTGTAAGGAACGCGGGTTAACTGGCACTGTTTTTATAGTTTTTATAGCAAAAAAAAAATTTGAAGAAATAAATAAAATAATTCTCCAGCAGAAACATTAATTTATATTTCTTCATATGGTTATTTCAACAGTTGTTAAATATCTTTCATTAGAATGGCGGCATTATCTAAGAAACTTTTTAATTGAAGATAAAAGTTTTAATTAAATTCAAGTATATATATATATATATATATATATTCAACAACGGTTTTTATCACTGTATAAAAAAATAAGGTTAAGGTTTCTACTGGAGTGATACTTTATTTATTCTTGTCAAAAAAGTTTTTCCTTAAGACCCCAAACATACTGCACTTGACTCGCATTCCTTATATTCCCACAGAAAGAGTGTGTAGGCCCTATAATTCCATTGATAGCTCATGACCTACCGAAGTTAATATAATAAATTCAAACAATACTTTTTTTGTATTCTAACTTGTTACGGAAAAACGTAGACCTGAAACTTATTAAACCATTTTATTATAATTTTAGGAATACAACTTATTTAAAAAATGATTATCTTCAAATACAAATATTACTAAACCGTTTTCAATTATTTAACAGTGGCTTACCCGCTCGGTGGCGTAGTTGGCTAACGCGCCTGTCGTGTTGAGCTCGACTGCTGAGGACGGGGAGATCGAGGTTCAAATCTCGGTCGGGTGAACTGGGGGTGGTTTTTCCTAAATGGTTTTCCACTCCCTCCACGCAAATGCGGGTTCACTTCCTTTAATTCAACCTTCCAATTCCTAATCCATTAGTGTAATTAGTGCTTAAGCGTATAGCCCGAACGGGTAGTAAGACGCGGTACTAAATAATAAATAATAAACAGTGGCTTATTGCGCAAGGAGAGTGGTGAAACCTTTTAGGAGAAACCACCATCTCTCCACTTGACCAGGATTCGTAACCACATTTCCCAACCATTAGTGATCTATTTCTTTTTTTTTTATCACTGTTTTACTATCTCTATGGGGCTATACGCAGATGCACTAAATAGGCTAGTAAGCTATGGATTATTATTAATGTAAACTTTAGAGGAAGTGTGCATGCATTAGCGTAGAGGAAGAGTGGGAAAAAGGTTTTAGGGAAAAGCACTCTCACTACACCCAACCGTGAGTCTAAGCCCGATTTTCCTGGCATGGTCAATCTTTTATTTTACGAGAAAGATGCCTAAGGCAGTATCCAACTATCATATATTTTTAAAAATATATTTAAGTAAATAAATAAAATGTATATATGACTATCCATCAAATATCTTTTACAAAAGAATGTATTATTTTATAAATTATTTACTTTATAAAACATATTTAGGGTTTTATCGAAGAAAATTGCCAAACATGAAAGTTTATTCTTTAGTTGAAAAGAAATTAAAAATCTATTTATAAGTATGAAGGCACACGCTCCTTACTTAGGTCATTACATAGACAAGTTTTTACTTTAATTAACACCGTAAATTAGTAAATATAAAAGAGATGATCAATTTTTGTTATCATTTAATATACATTACAAACTTTTAATATACTGTATTGTAATGTAATAACTCATATTTTGTGAAAGATAGTGTCAAATATTTAATAATGTATCTTACAACAAAAATATGACCGTGTAATATCACCCTTTAAAGCATTAGACAAATGAGGGGAATGCTTAGAAGCTAGATCTGTCGACAACTTGTCAAGAAGAAATATGACTCGATTCTGAGTATAGTGAACGAATATTTTTAAATACATACGTGACTATTTCTTGTCACTTAATTAATGAGCGTCTAAGGCCTTTAAAAATATTCCTATAATTACTAGTTAAAGTTATATTGTAAGTAATTTCCTGATATAATTCCGTTGATTATGAAGTGCATGTCAGGTTTTCTAAAGTGTTTTTCAAGGAGCCATCGTAAGATATTGATTAGCACTGGGTAAGTTAGAACTTATCCTAAAGGTGAAGACTCCACTTAAAATAGACGTCGAATGCAATGAAGGATTTTTTCTAATTTAATAATGGGGATTTTATATTCCCCTTTAGGTTGAGTATTGGTGTGTTTCTCGTGTCAATATTATACTGATTTTTATTTTGCTACCTGTCTTATTACACTCAGGGCTCCACATATTTATACTAATGGAGCAGTGATGAGGAAAGTAAAATCTGGGGGAAAATCTACCACTTTTTTATTGGCTCCCTTTCTTAATATACTAAGAGAAATACATATTTACATTAATGGAATAGGGATGTGGAATGTAAAATGTTGGAGAAAGTCTACCTGCGCCTTATTTTGCTCCTTAGTTTACTATACTTGGGATTATACATACGTATTTACACTAAAGGAGTAAGGATGAGGAATGTAACATTTAAGAGAAAATCTACCTGTATTTAAGTGAAGAGAGACTGGGAAAAACCATATAAGGGAAAATATGATTCTTAAACTCGGTAAGGATCAGAGCCTAGTATTCCCTTCACCAAACGAGATTACACCAAACTAAAGAATGTGTCAACTTACTACGGGTGAAAGTATTTGGTTATAGGATTATGATTGGAAGAGAATATTATTATTAGAAAATACAAACATAATTTTCTGCTGAATTAGTTTAAATTTATTTTAAAATGTCAACTGAAAATGGAATCAAGCACAGGACTTATGAATTAGTGCGTTAAAGCTCTAACCCCTGAGATATCCAGGATTCATCCCGTTCCCAGGGTCATTCTTCAATCACAGCTTAAGGCAGATTTTGTGATGGATGTGTGGAAATAATAGGAGATCTATCATTGATTTCTCAGCCACTAATGACTCGGTATAGCTGTTATGCTGTCAAATGTACAATCCAAGATTGTAATTAAAGCAAAATCCAATTAATATCAACACACATGTTGTAAATCTATTTAATTACGGTGTTGTTCGTATGAAAGGACCACGATTCAATTAATTGAAACAATTTAAAAAAATACACTTGAATGAATCCTTGATTGCTCACTGGTAGAACATTAACGTGCTAAGCCAAAGGTTCTAGGTTCGATTCCATGTACAGGTTTAGTTTTTCAACTATTTTAAGTTAATTGAATTGTTGTTTGGTCAATACGAACATTCTCGTAACTAGAATTTTTTACACTTTGTTGTTACAGTAGAGCGTCGATAATACGGACGTCAAAAATCCGGATCGTAAATAATATGGAACACCGAGAAAAAATGATATTTATTAAAATACCCACACGGATATCAATATCAAAATATTGCCTCCTAAAAACGCAGCTCAACAACTATTTTTAAAAAAAGTAGCCTTTTTTCTTTGTTAGTTTTTTTACTTACTATATTCCTTCAGAATTTGTTATACAGTTTGACACGTGTGAACGGGTGATTTTAATAACTGTGCAATACAACTTTAAATAATTTTGATTTCCCTACAAACATGTATATCTAAATGCTAAAACTATCCCATTTATCACTTACTTTACATAAAAGTCATTTATTAAAGATAGCATCCTTGAGATGGCCACTTTCTCTTCTTAGGCATTCTCTCATTCGTGAACACAAATTCGTTAAAACTCGCAACAACGTATCAATGAATATCGCTTCAATCTTTTAATGAATCCTAGTCTTCAGTTCATTAATGCTTTGAGGACAATGAGCAACCATTTGAATTTTAAAAGTTTCCATAAAAATAAATCACACATTGAAAGATCTGTTGATCTCGCAGGCCAAATGATATCGCCATTCCTTGTCATGAGGTGGTTTCCAAAAAGCTCTCGTAAAGCGACGATTGAGATTCTTGCAGTATAAGCTGTAGCTCCGTCCTGCTGAAACCATGTGGACTCAAATCACTGGATCGTTCTTTAGTTTATTGCTAAGAAGCCTTTGATCCATGCTAACGTACCGTTCTGAAGCTACAGTCCCAGCGCGGTAATTGTCATCCTCAAAAAAATACGGCCGATTATTTATTTGATAACAGCATACACCACACTGACACTTTGTCAGTGTGTAATGGTTACTGGTGTAAAAGTCGAGGATTCTTCACAGCCCAGTACTGAAAATTATTTTTCTTAACATAATCATTTAAATGAAATTGGGCTTCATCAGACATCCGAAGATTTTCTAGGAAATTTTAGTTTTTCTTATATTTTGCTAAAAATTGTTCATCAAAAACAACTTTCCTTTTGGAATAAAAGGCTTTTAATTCCTGTACTATCTGAATATTGTACGGATGTAACTTTAAATCCGAGAACAATATTCTATCCAAAATGCGGTGAGACAAACCTAATGGCACTGCATGTTACCGTATAGAACGCTGTGGACTCCTCAATAACGAAACCCTAACTGCTTCGACAGTTTCTGGAGTTCGAACATTATTTCTTCACCCTGGATACTTCTTTCTTAATACTAAACCTAATGTTTCAAAGTTTGAAACACCTGTATCTACAGCGTGAGATGACGGAACCGGATCGTGATGCCGAAGTTGGAAAATGACGCCGAAATTCTCGTGACGCTTCTTCATAACAATAATTGTTTATGTAAAATGCTTTTTACTGCAAACACTCGGTACACACATAACAACTGCTCCATAGTAACTAACCGGCATCGACTGGGGAACATAATTATGTAATCACAGTCCTGAAAATTAAAACTATGGCCTTGAAATTAATTATTCAAAATCGCCAGTTCCTGCCCGGCATTCTGTATTTAGCAACTAAATTACAATGTTTAAGTTCGTTGTTTAAATAAAGTGAAAATGTTTCTACCTTAACACTGAGTTTTCGTATGTATCCCGGCCATGCCTATTTTTTATTTTTGTAATAGGTACTTTTAAAAAATATCCGGAGAAATCGATAACCTGGACAATGTCAATCCCCAATTAGTCCAAATTATCGACGCTCTACTGTGTTTTAGTGCCTTACCAGTATTATTTTATTTAAAGAAAAAACTCCATGGCGTCATCTCACAATCGAGCCATACCGACCCATGCGACTGCCGTCTGTTGACGAAGATAGCGCCAACATATTTCTATAAAGGGTGTCATGTGGTCAGAACAGCAAATACACCAGCCGTCTAAGTTATTTCATTCAAGTAACTCCTCATTTGTCCTTACGAGGTTGAGTTTATCCCCGTTCCAGTGCCACAGCTTCACAGTACATATTGAAGTAACGAGGATTGATCCTAGGGCCCTTTTATCTATAAACAGGAGCTCTGACCACTAGACCACGGTTATATATATTATTTTAATAATATATTTATAAAAATACTAACTGTAGATTGTTTGATTTGACGTAAGATTAACTTTAGGTTTTTAGTAAATTTTATAAATCTGAGATTGTTTTTTTTCCTATTCGAATCCTACGTTATAATTACTATACTCATAGTAGCTACATTAATGCTTTGGACACCACATAAGAATTCAAATTCACGACCAACTATAATTTATACTATGCATTGTAGACCTAATCAGGGGGAATATAGATAGATATTTATTTTCCAATAACGGTGTCTGAATACTCGTTGAGGTCATACGCATATAAATTAATAAAAATCTAATGGTGTCTGTATAATATATTATGACTGTACTACGTATATCGGTCAGATAATTTTTAGTAGGTACTTCCCAATGAGATGGAAAGTTGAAATTTTGTGAGATCGTGGAGGAATCACTCAAGAGGCGCAAATTTGCCATACTTAAAAACTGATAAGAAATAAAATTTATTAATATAAAAACTTGATTTTTTAAATAATTTTAATTCATCGACATGTTATTTTCATTACTGAAGCAGGAATAAATTATAATATAAATTCCAATCTCAGATACAAAGATAAATTGCATATTTTTAATACAAAGACATGTGTTAATGGGTTTGGTTGATTAATATTCATATTAGTTAGCAAAAACTGTTTCTTTGGTACAATGAAAATATTACAGGTAACTTTATAAACCTATTTATTTGATTTGAGCTTACTGATACACAGCCTAAATATGTATGCATATAAACTTACACTACTCTAATTAAAGGACAGATAACAACTGCAGAGTAAGAAATTACACATCCTTATAAATAAAATTAACGTTTGATTGTTGGTTTGTGTATGTATATTACTTAACAGGGCCTATAACAAGGAACCCACCCAGCAGTGACAAAATCGTATGTAAATCTAATACACGCATCAATTTTAAGGGGCTCGTCTCAAGGGAATGTGTGTTTCAAACCAATAATTGATTTGTGCCCTGTAGACCCTGATGTTCCTTTTATTTTGAGAGGGAGACAGTTCCAAGTTAGACTAGGATTTATCAATGACTATTAATGAGTCAGAAGCCCAAACCTTGACTATTTTTAGTATTTATATGCCCGAGTCTGTTTTCATCTACAATCATTCAAACGAAGGATTTTCAAGGGCGCAACGTTAAATAGACATAAGGGTTAAAGTCATTGAAGGATCGAATCAGTAAATAATTATATAGAAAAATCCTACAGTATTCACAAAAAAACATTATTTACAAGGATTTTCTAATTTATTTATTAAAAGAAAATTAAATAGGTTATTTCTTACTTTACCCATTCTAACTTAATGTAATCGAGTGACATAAAAATATATTTTAATCAAGCTAAACCAACCTTAGAAAGTCTAACCTTTAATACATATACAAATTGAAGGTTCAGTTTTGTTAAGTTGTGTAGAATTGACACCAGCCTATCATAGACAAGCTTAAAAGCTAGTAAGTTATATTATGATAAACTCTAGTAAGGTAAGGATGAGGTTTGAAGAATTTTATAGTTACTGTGGATTTACACGTTAGCCGAAAAAATAGCGCAGAACGGAAACGTGGTCACGTGACGTGCTCTTAAGTCAATCACAAGATTTCTTCCTCCTCGGTGCGAAGTGTTTTGCTAAGGTTCAACTCATCTTTAAATCGTCCGCTCTGCCTGAGATGTCCTGCACGAGATAACCAATCAAATCTCAGAACCAACAATATAAAATGAGTGCGCATGCGTATTTGACAACGCATGCGCTCTAAAGCCAGGAGAAAGCAGACAGCTTCGTTGGCACTTTGTGAGTAGATTTGAAATAACCCGTTACTGTAATGCGTGTGTATCGATGTATTGGATTGTGCCACGACACATCGTTATGATTTGAAAACATCCATCGAGATATAGATCTAAAATATATGTATGTCTGATAGAAAATAAAATATGTTGATATTCAGGTGTTTTAAGGTAGCGTTGCTATGCATTATGGGTCAGCATACAGCGTGTGAGTTGCTACGTCACTGAGGCAGATTCTGTTTTCTATTTTCGGCAAACGTGTGAATCAAACTTTAATCTACCCACTTATGCTTGGAGGGAGAGTGGTGAACCATTTAGGGGGGGGGGACCCTTAGTAAACCAGACGAGGTTTCAAATCCTCATCTTCCCGTCATCAGCAGTACATTTTGATTAATAAATATATCATTATTCATGACAGTGAAAAAAATGTGTATATTTTAAAATAACAAGCCTTCTCTGTTCCTTAAAAAAATGTTCAGTTATTTATTTATAGAAATATAAATGTGTTAAAATATGTACAGATTCAATCAAAAAAAAGTGGCCACCATTTAAAAAGACATTGTGAACGGTAGTTTGAAGAATATTCATCAAAACTTATTAAATATGTTGCAGAAATCTAACTTTTTGGTAACTATATGACAAAATTCATATTTCTACATGACCTTGTACTCCTAGAAGTTCCCTTAGGAAATTGAAGTGCGAGGGTACCTCATAGGCTATTTTAGATGATGCCTGCAAGTTTTGGATAGCGATTGTTGTGGGGCCCCCAGGGGGATGAACTCTTAGGGGGAAGTTGGGGGGTAACTAGGGGATGAAGAGTGACCATGTGAGACCAAGGGTGAAATGTTGCTCTTTTCCTTACACCCCCAACCCCCTCACAAACCCTATCCTCCCTCCTTTTTTTTTCTTCTAACTTTTCTACACGACATTGACGCCATCCCTTCCCTCTTTTCCCAGTCTTGTGGGAGATTTAGGGTTTTACCCGGGACAGTAAACTGCTAACAACAGCCCTGTTGCCGACGGTGCAAAAGGGGGTTGTGAAAGATGGAGGGGAAATTGGTCTAGAATTGCTTTAGTCTCGTGGGGAACTGTTGCCTTATGGAAGGAGTGGGGAGGTTTCGGAAAACTTACCCAGAAGGTTTAGTTGTCTTATTGTAACTTTTGGGGTGTATCTTAATACGAGTGGAACCTTAGGTGAACTTTGACCTAAATAGTTCTTCTCTTTTCTTGAAACAATAACGTCGAAATCTACCTTTTTTCGGTTATACTCAGTAAACCAGTTTACAATAACTACCATCTGTAAACCAGTTTACATAACTACCATCAGTAAACCAGTTTACAATAAAAACCAATCTCTTTAATTTAGTGAAAATACAAAACGCATAACGATGCTTATATTTTTTTACAATTACACTTTTTAGACTTAATTGATTTAATAACTTAGCAGAAAACCTTTTTTGTTTCATAACCAGGATCAAAAATCCTAAAGTTATACCTCTTAGTAATCGTATTTTACTACTAGTTACAACTACACGTATTTAAATTACACTAATTAGGTAAGTGCGAGTAATTTAAAATCTAGACGAAACGTGCCGGAACTTTAGTGAAGAGAGTGTGGAAAACAATTGTATACAATACACACAGAATATATTCTGCTAAGATTAAAGCTCTGAACTTCTTGGTAAGGTTAAAACAAAAAAGATGAACGTGGAATTAGTCAGTGTACCAGCTGATGCGATTAAAGCTATACTTACTGTCCTTAAACATTTGGACTACCCACAACGATGTACACGTGAGCTAAACACCAAGAAACTCACCGCTGGCTTGTCACTATTGTGGAATTAAGGGTACCATTCAATTTTCTCCTAAATTGTTTCCAGTTTTCTCGTTATCCATGAAAATACGGGAAGATTTCTTCTATATTTCACCTTACTTATCTGTATCTCATTTTTATATTAATACGGATGGTTGAGCTGGGTAGTAAAATGAAGTTAAATAAATAAAAAGTTATTATGCTAACTTTTCGTGGTATTCAATGATTTTGATCACAACAGTTCTTCAAATTCGATAATCTTTAAAATCCTAAGAGGAATTTATATTAATATTTTTAATGAAGTGTTTTAATTTCAATAACCTCTAAAATATTTGATCATTTTAGAGCATTTATATAAAATGGTGATTTTCCCCCGTTATATAAGAATAGAAGTATTCACATTAACAGTTCTGGAATTTAAACGAATTCATTAAAACATAACAATTTTCTTCTAGTGCTGTATGTATCTTACTACCAGTTCGGGTTATACGCTCATAACCAATTAAGGATGTAATTCATCCGTATTAGCTATTTCCTTTTTTATATTATGATAAACTATTGTAATAGTTTAAAAAATGATATCGATATTATTATGAATATTTACCCCAAAAAATGGATTCTACTACTCTGTCCGTTCCCATGTTTGTCTGTCTGGCTGTCCCTGGCTAATAATTCAAAACCTTTTTATGGATTTTGTTCAAACCTATTATTTAGAGAGTATAGGAGTACCCTCAGGATATTTTTTGATTTTGACTTTAGCCCTTAAATTAACAGTAGTTTATCAATGAAAAATATATTTGAATTCTAAACATTTATAAAAGGAAACTAACAATTTTGTTTTTATAATAGATATCTAGAGAGTAGTAAACCTCTCAAATAACACGATACAGGTGGTTTTTGGGGTAAAAATTTGTAAAATGGTAGGTTATTGATGAGTGATTTTCGAAAATATGAAATATTTTAAGAATGGATAAAATTATTTTGTTTTAAAATGTATATTTCGTGAGTGTTTGACAGGACAAATAAAGCTGTATCCATGTTTTTTGGGGTAGTTATTTGTTTAAGGGTAGTTTCCAAATACTTTTTTTTAATTTGAGGATTTAAAAAATGGTTCTATTGATTTGATTTAAAGTGAGAATGTCTAATTCTTAAGTTTTTTAACTTTAATATTTAAATGAACCTATATTATTATTTACAAAATTTAAGTAGTTAATAATTCACAGACTTGGTAAAATTTAAATTTACTTAAAAAATTACACTCAGTTTTTTTTCAGATTGGTATATATGGACTAACTGATCAATAATAATAATAATAATAATAATATAATAATAATAACACTTTAGCTTTCTAAAATAAGAAATATAAAGATAAACTAGTTTATTCACGACCAGTTATAGAAAGTATGACATTTTTCAAAATTGGCTTTGAAGATTGAGTTAAAATTGGTATCCATCTGGAAATATTTTTTAATGGCAAATAAGAATACTTGTATATTTTTACAAAAACAAATAATTTTATGTTGGTTTACAAATAGCTAAATATGAATATTGTTAAAATTATTCAACAGTTTGATTTAAAAAGTATATCTATAAATTTTTATTGTAATTAATGGTATGATGTGTTTGTTTTTTATCAAGGGAACTTACTTAAGGCTAGTTTACTTACAATCCATTTTTGAAAATTTTCTTTTCAATTATAATACACAATATAAAAAATCTTGTGTAATCGTGTCGTGCCATCAATTTGATAGCAAAATCATCCAAGTCTAAATTTAATGATACCAACCAATTTATAATTTGAAATGTGTTGCGTCCAATTTACAGTTTAACTCCTATGTTATTTTTTCGATTTGAATCAATAGAGAAATTGGTAATAACTTACTAGCCAACCATTTAAATGTAACAGGCACATAATTTATGAAGATTATCGAGTTTTTTCTGACCTAAATCATTTATACATGTTTCATTTACTTTCATTGGATTTACTTTACTGAGAATAAAAGCTATTAATTTATTCCCATGGCATGTTATACATGATGTTAATTAATACGGTGCTATTTTTAATATTTATAAATAGTGGATGTATATTTTTCTATGATATCTTATATATTAGTTATCAAATATTTGATCTCGTGTTTGAAAACAAAACCATGTTTAGTAGAATTTGTATATTTTCATAACAATTTCATTTTAATATGAATGAAACCATATTAGTAAATATTGTCTCTCCCATAATATGTACCAATTTATTTTTATACGCTATATAATTAGAAAATAAATGAATGCAATGATGTTTTAAATATTATTAAATCAATTTTTTTTTTTCATATTTCAAAAGAAAGATCAGGTTCATTTGATTCTAAAATCGGTCCATCTTTCAATTCAAATGTTACACTGTTTAAAAACACGGTTAAGTAAAAATTGAGGTACAAATAACAAGTAGTCTTACGAGAACGTATAATTTTATTATATTAATCAAGGCTTTAGTTTTAAATCCAATAGGCCTCAGATGAATAAAAAAGTATATTTGGTTGATTTGGCCATGAATAGCATGAACTCGCTTTGTGAATAGAGACGTATCTCTCTACCTGTAAGTAAAAGATAAAAAAATAGTATTTGTGATTTGTAATTTATTTAATTGATAAACTAAAAATTTTAAAATTATTTTTGAACTGATTTGACAAGATTTTATGACTATTCTTGTAACGGGCTAAACTGCTTTAGCCCCGTTCAAAAGTAGCGAATGAAAAAGAACGTATATTCTGTTAATGCCTGCATATTATCAAAAGTAACAATAACAAACTAATGTTAAATGCCTCGCCCATAATATATGTGTCTGTTTACATAACTATTGCGCCGAGTCAACCTCAGAAATCGGTTCCCCAGCTATTAACACAACACAGAAAGAGAGCGAGGAGAGCTCCGCTTTCGACCACGATTTCAAACCGACTAACTGCTTCATGGCGGCCTACGACCAGCGTGCCTCGACCGTCTAGAAGCTTCGGGAAGATCCCCCTTAGCCTCCTAGAAGCTCCGGAAAGATCCCCCTTCCCTTCCTACGCACCAATTCACCACGTGGGCTCTGCCAACTATATATTCGCCTGCTTGCTTGAAGAATGACAGAACACGTCAGGAGACGATTGGGAAACCTCCACCACGCTAACAGGCCACGCGTTTACATCTGGTCTACGTAATCTACATAATCTACATCGGGCCTGCGGTCAAGAGAAATGGGTCCTTTGGACAGAAGGAAGTCTCAGGGCCAACCTAATTCAAGCGCTTGATCTCTCGAGTAAACCCCAAGTTTAAAACTCAACTGTTAGGTTTAGTCTATGTCCTCGCAGGATAGTTAGTATAATTAATCATTAGAGATAGAGATGAGGAATATAACGTGTCTATTCTGAGACGCGGTTATGATATCATAGTGTGACTAGTTTTATAGGATAGGCTGAGAGTAGACTCTCCCTTATTAGGAAAGCAAGGTACTTATACACTTGCGGTGTAGCGCGCCTCTTGCGCCCTAGAGACTGGTCCTTAATAGCCAGGCTCACGTTGGGATGTTTAATCCCACGGCACGTACTATGTGACCATAGGTTCCTTATTGTGGTAGCTTGCCAGGGCAGGCGATATTTCTTGTTATATGGAGGCCGCAGATTCAGGCCTAATTGGGTTTACAAGTCATGGCCTATATTTGAGTTGTGTAGTTAACCAATGGGTCGCATGTTCTATCCATGATTGGCCCGTGGTTGATTCTTAGATTTAACTTTGTAACTCTCTTTAAGAGTACACTGGACGTGAGCCGCCTTTGCCCCTCGGGCGCGGGTTGCGGCAGTCATTAGTTTCTTATTTAAGTAAGGTTGTACTGGTCAACCTTCAGGTGCTCAACCAGTGGGACGCATCCCTTACAGGACTATCCCGTATGTGTTGTATATTCAAGTACGTTGTTTTTACCCTGTGTAAAGGTTGTAGCTGTTGTGCAGGGCTCTCTATTATAACAGAACTAGAACTTGCCTGATGTACGAACTAATCTTGCCTACGCGGCCAACTTACCTAGTTTATAGTATTGTTTATTACGTAGCTTTGTAGTCTGCGTTGTTATTTGGGCGTTTCTCGCCCCAGTTGGCCTAGACTTAGGCAATGCTGCCACTTATCATAGTAAGTTATTATTATTATTAGCACCGCGTCTTACTACCGTTCGGGTTATAGGCACTTACGCTAATGTGTAATGGTAGGGTGATTGTGAGATGAAAATGGAGGACCTACAGTTTAACGTGGAATCCGAACCATGGTGGAGGCCTGGCATTCCCCACATTCACAAAATGTCTTGTCAGAGGTGAAGGAAGGGTTTGGTAATCAGATAAATCTTTGCCGGGACGAGGATTGAACCCGGCCGCAGCATAGAAGTCTGACACCTTACCCTAGACCACCAGGTCACCAACCATAGTAAGTTATATATGACAAAGTACTTGCTGAGATTTAGTGATATATGTTTATATGTCCTTTGGTCTCGTATATTATATCATTAAATTGCATTAACTCCAACCTTCTCTTGTTTTCATCATTTGTAATAACTCAACTGTTTGTGCACCCCCCCCCCCCCCGGTGAATTCTTCCTTAAATTTATGCAGTTATTGACTTAAAGCCTGCATTGCTGAACACGTATACAAATGTGTCATTATCTTATTCTAGAGTTTTGGTTGACGGGAAATCAAATCACCGCTGGGTGTAATGATATTTTTAAAATAAGCTGTTCAAAACACTCTCTACATTAAAATGTGGACACACTTCCTATCAATTCTAGCTTTATTGGCCTCATCATATGTAAATATGATTTGACGGTTCAAAAGATTAAGAACATTGACCAATATTAACTAAAATAAAAAGTTAAATTTTTGTGAAGGTTATTTTAATATATAAATTATATGTTTTAAAATGCATTAAAACTTACTAACAATAGGTAAAATATTATGAACACACATGGTATAGTTATTTATATAACAACATTCATAGTTTATTTTTTACGAGCCTCAAATAATTATGTCTTATTTTAATATCATTTTAGTATTTCCTTTCATTTACCATGAAAATGAGAGAGCCTACCTTGTATGAAGTAATCTAACAAATTATGTATTAAAAACATCACCAAGCTATCTTCCAACGAGTAAGCCATTTTGAACTGGTTTTCTCACTTTCTGGATCAACTCACTAGGCGCTATGTCTTTGCTTAGCTTATGGTTCACCACCCTGATAGAATAAACTCAGATGTAGTTAAAGGAAATTACCACTAAACAATTTTTCTCCAATCATCCGGGATTCCTAAGTGTTTTAAAGGGAGAGTGGGTTTCTTAACGCCATTATTTTCTTTTATAAAAAGTATCCAGGATTGACTTATTATTGGTGCAGACTTACTGGAGACCCGCGAGATGATTGGAATATAATCCCGCGATCCTAAAGGGGAAGAGTTGCTTGCGTCTTATTAGTCAAGAAGTACGGAGAGGGTGAAAAGCACCCTGAATTGCTTTTAGGCAGTAGATTGGTAAAGAGGTGCATTGACCACTCCAACAGACGTGACTTACGGCAGGCACACCGATTAAGCTAAACATAACGATGTAAAGGCAATAGTTATTCTTAACATTTTAACAACAATTAAGTACCTCTATATATAAACTTATTGATAATTGTAATTTTAATTTCATTGTAATATTCATTAAATGAAATTGATTGGATATTAGTATGAAATGAAAACTAAATGTATCAATAATAACAAGAGTGAGATTGTAATCAAGAGCAGGAGGAAGGACAGGTGTACAATTGGCGTCGCAGTGAGAGGGGAGTAGTTGAATAAAGTAAAAAGTTTCAAGTATCTGGGGAGCATTGTAGAGGAGAGTAGAAGGAACAGGAGAGAAATAAGTGAGAGAGGAAGGCTAGAAGAAACATTTTTCAGAAGTGTGTGAAGCTTGATTAGATGCAGGTATATACCAGAAAAGTGCAAGGAAATGATCTACAACACCTATTACCTACCAATATTGACACACGCTGCATTAGCATATTTAATGAACAAAATAAAAACAGAATGCAGATGATGGAAATGAGATTTCAGAAAAGCAGTATCGGTGTCATAAAATTTGACAGGATGTGAAATGAGAGAATAAGAGGAACAGTAAAATAAGAGCCAGTCCAGGACAGGGTGGAGAAGACACGACTAAGGTGGTATGGTCATGGGAGAAGAATGGAGAGGGAAAGGCTGCCCAGAAGAATGTGGGATATAGAGGGGGGAGTAGGAGGCCGAGAGCAAGACCGAGGGACATATGGCTGAAGGGGTTAAGGAGGAGTGTGGAGGAGAGAGGAGAGGACTGGACCAAGGTGGAGGGAGAGAGATGGTGGTAGGAAAGGAAGTGGTGAAGAGGCTTATATTCCAAACAGATCCAGCAGTGGCTGGAAGCGGTTCATGATGATTATGATGAATATTAATTCTCATGCAGCAATAACCGAATTATAAACGTTTGTAGGAGACATACCTTCCTAGTGCCCGAGCAAATTACAATATAGTATCTCGGCCACTAGTATATATAACACACGTATCGACAACTTTCAAAGCGTACATGTATTCAGTTAGAATTTGATCTCAAGACGTCCAGTAAAAATAGGCAGAGTGCTCCTACAATGGGTATATTATAGTGCAGCTGCAGTTTATAAGATAGGGCCATGGTATGATCACTCAATGTAAAGCGGCTACCCTTAAGGTTGAAAAAATGTACAATAACTACAAAGGCCATAATAAAGTTAATTTAGTGGTAAATCTAATGGAATTTCAGGAAACTCACCCTAATGGGTAAAACAAAAGCCGACATCACATATGAGTCACACATGTGGCCACGCAAAATAAAACAGTGGCCTTATCTTGTCTGGCAAGCATATTATTGGGAGGTCTGGGTTTTTATCCATTTTGGCCGTGCCTACGATTAGTATTTTCTTTTAGGTGGGGATATTAATAACGAGGAGAAGGGTTAATATTTTAAAAGTTTTCTATTTTTTTTACGAAAATAAATAGGATATCACGTCAGTACAAACCTAGAGTTAAATATTCATCAAATTGTGACCGCAACAGTTGTTGAATATCTCTCATGAGTATAGTGGCATTGATGAGAAACTTTTTATATTAAGAAAAATTTTTAAATTAAATTCCAGAACCCCTTGACAGATATTCAACAACCAACAACTGTTGATATTGCCATTTGAAGAAAAATTAACTCTATGTTTGTAATGAAGCAATACTATTTTATTTATTCTGAACAAAAAATATTTTGGCTATAAAAACTGATAAAACACTACCCGGTTCTCGCATCCCTATCTTAATGGTTTAACATTTTCTCGCCAAGAAAATTTTAAATTTCTGATCTCCACCAAATTAGTGTAAATATGTAAAACGCTTCTAGATAAACATTATGCACAAAACTGGTAAAACAATTATTTTTAAATTTCTAGTTTCAAAATATTAGCTATTGGTAAACTAATTCTTAATTTAATATCTAGGGGGAAAATACGATTTCCCTTCAAGACATGAACATAAATAAAATTTGAATTAAAATGTTTATTCAAATTCATTAAAAAAAATTGTATATAGCCCCAGGCCAAGACTGAGCGAATTTATAAAAAAATAAACTTAATAGCATAAAACTTCAGATCCACAATAATCTAGAAACTGAATATATTCACGCTTACAATAATTTATTTTGTTGCAAAGTAAAGCGCCAATTAATACTCTTATGATATGGATTTATTAACGTATTAGTTAGGCCCAGTGGAACAACATTTTATTTTATTACATTGAACCTCTGAATCACTTTAAGATTCAACTTTTATAATAAAAATTTTTAAAATATACATATTTTGTTTAACTTGAAGATTTTTACGTTAAAAAATCGTTCGTAGCTTATTTTTATAAATTTTAATCAATCTAATGTTTACAAAATGAAATCTGAATATAAATTTAATAAAAATTATAAATGTCCTTCCTCCAACGATTGGGAGGAAAATCTTCCTATATTATTTTACAAACAGTAGCTTGCTTACTAATCATCAGATACATCCAAAAATGAACCCATCCTTTTACAGCAGTAGTAAATCCAAAAATTTCACAATTTCCACCCAATCCTTAGAACTATCAAATTTTCTGACCCATTAAGATCCAATGAATATGGGGGTTAGAGGAGTTGTTAATATAATTATTTTTACTTTCTCATTTAAAGGGAAAGCATTGTATTCATAAACATTTTTGACCTTGAAGATTATAGTATCTCCTTATAATATATATAAACCATCGAACCAAAAAAAGGGAAATTTTACCTTTCCGCATATCTGCCTGTCCACCCATCATTTTACACTATCTGAAACTTATTGATGGATTTATTTTGAACTTTATATTTATATATTATATAGCCATACTCGGGACATTATTTGAATTTGAACCTTTTTAGTATATAAACTTATAAGTGTTTTTTTTAATCAAAATAGTTCCAACTTATATTTAGTTAAAAGTGGATTCATAGGGCGTATTTGACTTCTCAAATACAACTAAATATTTTTTTTTGTTTAAAAAAATTGTTTCAAAGTTGGTTTTTAGATTATTTTAAATTCTAATTTGAAATATTTTAAAAATCATTCTAAATATTTGCTAGTAATGAACTGTACAAGGTATTTATACTAGTGGCATCATAAATCACAAATAATGCTACGGTGGCTGTGATATCAATTATAACCTATTAGTAACATATGATATCCACACGTCAATCACAGACTCTGCCTCAAAATATGAGTAGAGTGAAAGCTTGAACCTGTGATGATCCCTGAATGCTCAATGCAAAGCCTTTAATTGTATCGTTGTAAGTTCAATCCCCGTGTCCAGGTGTCATTTTTCAAAGTATTCGATTCTAAATATTTATTTGAAATTTGGTAATGGATATGTTTGCCTATTTGTTTTTCTTTTCATTTAAAAAATATATATTTAGGAAGGATTTATTGAATACAGATTTTTTTAAATGTTTTAAATAGCTACAAATACTTGATTCAAAATGGGTATCTGTTAAATAGGCAACATATCATGATATATGATACATAACAACAATGTATTATATTTTTTCTACTGATTTTTTAGCAAGTATCCTATACCTGTTCAGGTTATATGCTTATGCACTAATTACGTTAATGGTTTTTGTGATCAGAAAGGTTATATTGATAGTAGGTGCACCATATTTGCCTAGAGTGAGAGTGAAACCCCACTTTGGAAAAATCAAACTCGGTACAACTGACCGAGATTTTATCCTCAATCTCCCCGTCAAGGGACCTAGTATCCTACTTGAATAGTGTGTGAGACCACGTGGCTACAAAATAGGGTTAGAATAATTTAATCTTAAGGTTGTTTACTTAGACAAATGTGAGAAAATATGGTTTTTAAACGGCCGTGAAGATGGATGTCTAAGGAACTGTTTTACATAATATGATGAACAATTTTTTTTTACAAATTCAAAATAATTAGAGAGTATCTTACAAAAAAAATTTAAATTAGATTTGAACACTTTTGATTAAAATTCATATATGAATAGTGTTAATGGTTATCAAAAAGTCGATGAGTTAGTGTGGTGAAATCTTATTATTAAATATTTTGCTCTAAGCTATGTGGGAGAATTTGGTTTAGTGTACAAAATTTTACAAAAATAATTTTGATTAAGACTTATTCAATATCTCAATCACCCGCCTCTGTGGCGTAGTGAGCTAACGCGCTAGTCTTGTTGAGCTCGTTCTGCTGTGGACGTGAAGATCGAGGTTCGAACCCTAGGTCTGGTGAACTGGGGTGGTTTTTTCTAAATGATTTTCCACTCTCCCTCCACGCAAATGCGTGTTCACTTCATCTAATTCAACCTTCCCAATTGCTAAATCCATTAACGTAATTAGTACTTAAAGAGTACAACCCAAACGGGTAGTAAGACGCGGTGCTAAATATTATTATTTTTATTATCATATCTCTATTTTTTTTTTTAAAGAGTCATATACGAAGGGTGAGCTTGTTTCCTGTTTAGATTGATGACATCATTGAAGTCCATGCAACAGGCACCAACATGAAACTAAATTTCCTTTTCCATTACCTTATTATGTCCCCTTTTTTAATTTTTTCCAAACATTTTAACAAATAATACAACTTTTCATGATTTTATATTCTCAAATATTTCATAATCCTCACATTTAAATAACATTTCCAGACAAAACAAAAATTGGCTCGCGACCCACAAGTAGGTCGAGACTCACATTTTGTGAACCACTTCTCGAGAGAATAAATAAGGGCCGTAATTACCCACGGCGATACACCAATCGATTACATCGTACGCAAATAAACATATTAATATTTCATTTCGTTTTGGATAAAAGTGGGATCTCCCAGCATTGTATTGAAAGGTAGCGTACCTAGCTCCAGAAAAAACTAGTTTTATGCCCAGGAGGTCAAACACGAAAAGGTCAAACCCTCACTCACGGCTTCAAACATTCAGCCTACGCCACCCTCCCCCTATCCACTTTACCAACCCCCTTCTCAACAAGCCCTTACAACCCCTACAACCAACCCTTTCCCTTCCGACCGAAGAGTACGTGCCATTCCCCTGAGAGAACGCACAATGCCATGAGAGTGAGAGAGAGATAGCTAAAGAGAGAAAGATAAGAATAGGATAGGAAGAAGAAATGAGAGAGAATCTCACCTTTAATTTCAAAGCTCTCAATGTTAAGGCGCCCGAACGCGAAGTTCCAGTGCGTCGTAAAGTTAACTCCAGTGGAAAATACTCTTAGAGCTTGTGTTAACTTGGCGTAGATACCCTTCTAGACTAGTTAAAAAAAAAATATATCTACTGTTCTTCTCGATTTTAATCAAGGTCAAACAAATAGTGTTTCGTAGTAAATATGTCGTTTATTTTTTAAGATTATCACTCTACTTTAAGGAATTAAACATTTTTATAGTACAATAAAACAGATATTAAATTAAATCAACTTTCTTATATTTCCATCAGGTCTTAGTACTTATCCGGGCTATCCTCCTCTTTTATTGCGCTTGTGAATTTGGGATGAGGAAAATATAATTTATAGGAGATATTGCCCCACTTACGTTGGGAGAGAGTGAGAATATATTCAATAAAAACCCTTAGTTATTCGCAATGATCTAAACTATGTCACAGGATAACCATAATAAATTAGCATAATGTTAGCTCACACACAAACATCTTGGGGGTCAAGTCCAATTAATAAAAATAATTTACAAACAGTTTTTATGCAAATAAATGAGAGGGATACTTATTTAGTTCCTTTTATTGAATGAAAATGACAGTAAAAAATTATTAAGTCAATCGGGTTAAAATAAAATACTTTTGATGGTGAATATTAGCTTATAGTAAAATATTTTGAGGCCTTCCATTATTTGTTTAGCAAAGCCATTCATGGATGTCGTTTTCCATAATTTGTATCTTAAAACCATCAATAAAATATTCCAGTTTAACACTTTTTAAATTGTTATGTGATCGCGCCTTCTTACCTACACCATAGCATTTGGAAATCTAAAGTTTATCGCCACACTTACAAAAGTACGCCACCTACCCCTATCTTGATCCACTAGATCTATCCAGTCCTCTTCACTACAGTCAATTTCTATCTTGAGCTAGTTCTACCCAGTAATATAAGGTTGCACATATGAAAAAAAAAAAATTGTATTAACCAGCCCACTCCGAGGTGATATTCTGAAAGCGTTTTGTTTGCGCCGTGTTGGTAGTGCCCTTTAAAAAATAAAGGTGCGCGTTTTGCCCGCCTAAAATAGACCGTAAGTGCTTACGCCCATCATTGGTCAAGCCTCGATTCTAACAATTGGATGTAATTAAGAGAACGTTCATGATGTTTATTTTCTTCTCTGTCCTGATTCAGAACTACCAGTAACAAGGATGTTGATTTATTAGGTTAGGTTAGGCTAGACTAGGTTTGGTTAGATTAGGTTAGGTTAATCATTTGACCTAAAACCTCTAGTCTTCCGGAGAAGAAATAAAACCAAAAATAAATGTTTTCTTAGGTAAATATAGTATCAACAATTTTTTTTAATACAAACATTTACCCTCCTTTGAACGATACGAGGGATTGGAATATAAAGTGGGCAAAAACACACAAGTTTGTTTCCCCCAGGGCTCAACCCACACGCGGGTGCTAACACCTACATATTTTTATACCGTTTCGGACGAGAAACTATTACCATTCTGAATAAAAAATGGGACTCACACGAAATACTTAGTCAAATCGGGGGAGTAATTAAACAAAAATTATTTATTTTGTAAGTAAAATATTATATTCCAAATTTGAATTAAAAGTGGGCGCAGACACACAAGGACGCAACCAACACGTAGCCGACACCCTAACTTATTTTGTGTACAGAATCTTAACACCCGTTTTGGTTGAACCCAGACAGGCTCAGTTGATTTATATATATTTATTTTATTATTTAGCACCGCATCTTACTACCCGTTCAGGTTATACGCTTTAAGTACTAATTACGCTAATGGATTAGGAATTGGGAAGGTTTAATTAGAGGAAGTGAACCCGCATTTGCGTGGAGGGAGAGTGGAAAACCATTTAGGAAAAACCACCCACAGTTCACCCAGTTGATTTATAGAATATGAATTAAATTGGTTATAAAACTTAATATTTTAGGGATATCAGGGAAAGGCTTACATTGTATTCCTATCGGTGAGCACAAAGCTAAGGCACCATTCTGGTCTTGTCTTGTTTTCCCTTGATAGGGAGATAGGGATTAAAATCTAAGTCGTGAGTTCTGATGGAGGCTACTACCCTTAATTACTATCAAAATATCTCACTACTCAAATGTGGATAAATTTCGTCTAAAACTTTTATTCCTTATTCCTATCCTAATCAGTGTTAATATGCGGATTGTTTTAATGGGTATTGAATTGAAATTACACATTAAACAAAAATAAATAGATGGCCTTATAAATGTGATTATTTTCTTATATGCCTGAATGACTGTTCCTAGACTCTTTCCGTTTTATACTTAATTAACAAATTCTACATAATATCAATCTAAAGATTAATGTTTATTTTAAAACTTGCACATATGATTGGATCATAAACTGTACAATTAATTATACAAGTGTACGTAGTCAGAAATCGCTAATAAAGTACTTTTAGAATTTACAAACATATTTGGTTGCCTTAAACAGTGAGGATAATTTATTTTATTCATAAATATTTATCAGTATTGATATTATCTAACTGATTATTGAATGACTACGATTAATTTTTGGCAAATTTTGCTAACATTTTTCGATACAAAATTTCATGGAGTGTTTCTACTTTATATGCAATACATCCCTATAACTGAACAACTCCAACTTTGAGCAATAAAATCAGACACTGACCTCAGCCACTCGCCTAATTTCTTACTATTCGTTAAAATAAAAAAGTACAAATAATTACATGTTTTAATATATCGTAATTAATTTATTGATACTATTAAATTACATATCTGAGATCTCTATCCAGACTTTACCAATCGTTATTACTTTCTTACATAATAATAACGTCCTTCTTGATGTTGTTTTTCCTTAAAATATTTTAATTACTTTCTTACATAATAATAACGTCCTTCTTGATGTTGTTTTCCTTAAAATATTTGAACTACTTTCTTACATAATAATAACGTCCTTCTTGATGTTGATTTTCCTTAAAATATTTATAACCTTTCATATAATCTAATTTTAGCTTTAGATGTAAACCGAAGCCACCTTCTCCCATCCTCTTTCCAAGACCACTACAGTTAACTACAATCTAAGCAACAGTTTAAAGTTGACGCTTCCCGCCTTTGTAGACGAGTGGCCAAGTTGGTAACTAACAGCCCAGTGTTGTTCACTTTGATCCTCTACTAACGGTCCCCAAACGATATGAGGCTGAAGTAGAAGGATACTCTAGGATGTAAGTTTTATAGACGCTCATTGTAAACAAAACCTCCAAACACATGAAAAACAGACTATAAAGGGGTTAAGGGGAGAACAGCCAGAAATGGGTAGAGTATACCAGCACACCAGAAACGGCCGGAACGGTTGGACCAGCTAAACTATGGTATTTGTACAATGGAGGAGATTACATTGCCTTTAGCAAATCACATAAACACAGATATACATATACAAGTGTCAACATTATGACCGTCAACTAATGACCCTATCTCTCGACCCTTATCCCTTTAGAAATAACACGGATTAATCCATATAAAAGGGTTCGAAGGTTTAACAACAGATTTTAGTAATAAAATAGGTAAACATAAAATAACAATTTAAAAAATATAAGAAAAATCAAATTTTCAGGAATGTATAAAAATTACGTAAAATAAACAAATACATGTTATATACTAGCTATTTGTAAAAGGGTTTAGTGAAGAAGAGGTTTTTGAAATCTTCAAAACTAAAAACATTAACTACTTCTCTCAGTGTTAGATCAATGACATTTTTCATGTGGGTATAAGGATCATCTCAAACTATAAAGCTCTAAAAATATTTACATTTTATAACTGCTCCAGGTGAAGACCAGATTTACAAGCTATTTATCAAGAAAACCCCTGCACACCTTACAATAATTCTGACACATCTATCTATAACGTAGTGTCTCAGACGGGGCTTCGCCCCCTCTGAACCCCATCCTGAAAAGGGGAAGTGGTCATGATGATACACAAGCCCAGGAAACCAATATCCTACCGTGCCTAGTATAGGTACATTAGTCTACTAATTGTTATCAGCGAGCTTTTCGAGAAGATTCTGAGTGGTTGAATTGAGAAGTTTGTCGGCACACATAACATCAATTCTCTGACTGAGATAAGATTTTGACCAGGCGGAAGCACAGTTGAGCAATTATTTAGACTTTGAACTGAGACTATCTACCAAATCAACAGATAGAGTTCAAATTTTTACTTCTACTCGACTTTAAGAGGGCTTTTGAATTGGTCTTGGAGGAGAGTATTTTCCCTAAGCTCCAAACCTTCAACTTCCACATACCACTAATCAGAATTTTATATTCTTACCTCTCCGAGAATACATTCTGATTTAGAGTCGACTCCTCCATGTTCCGTCCCTTTCTCTCTATAATGTGGTGTTCTGCAGGGGATGGCACTTTTCCCAATGCTTTACAACTTATTCTGTGAATACATCCCTTAACCTTTGAACCATGATGTCAGACTGCACAGTTTGCGTATCACACTTATTCTGGGCCACAAGCAGATCACCAGCCCTTTTTATGAGATGACTCACAAATACTGAGACATTCTGACAGACTGGATTATGAGGTGGTAAATTACTATGAATCCATAAAATAGCCGGCTTATCCTACTCAAACCCTTCTGCTGAAAATATCCTGAACCCCTCCTGATCAGGGAAACTGTTGAATACCTGGGAGTGACCACTGACGACACCATGACTTTCAAGCAACAGCACAGCGAAACAATTACTAGGGCACGACAAAGACTTTCCTTCACTTCATCCTTGAGACAAAGACATAGGGGGTGCTCACCCATAAATTCATGGTGACGCACTCTTCTTTCGTCGAAACAGTACTCTACTATGCATGTGCAAAAACAGTATCAGCTAGCCCCACTACGCAGGTCCGTATCCAATCCTTCGACCAACAAGCATTCCGACAGCTATTTAACCTCCCATTTTCCCACCACGCAGAAATTTACGTAACTACAAAGAATAAAGTTATACAGAGACAAATCTCTAACGTAAGGCTCACCTTTCTGCAAAGGCTAACTAAAGTGAACTCGGTAATCAACAAATTTAGAACCCCCAGGCTTAAGGGAATTCACAAGCATACTATGCCATTAAATAAATATCCCTTCCCCCCTCACTTGCTACTCACAATTTACAACTTAAAAATCCAAGAGCCCCTACAAACCCAAGACCTTCTACAAACCCAAGAGACCATCGAAATCATTAACCACTTTGAGGTTCAACTTGACCACATATATTACCTAAACCCAACTGGACTAGTCGAGTGGCTTGATCAACAAGTGGCGTAAATCATCCATTCATTCTCATCCGAACCTTCAGCCAATCCACCATGTATCACAAAAAACATGCTAATCACTATCTCATATATCGTACCATACCATCATACCATCTAATATTCAACAAGAATCCTCGTGTATCATTATTGGGCCTGAAAAGAGAGTATTGCTAACTTTATGGCAATCTCGCCCTCCAACTTCATCAACAAATATAATAGCTTTCCTGCCTCACAAATATCATGAGTAATCGACCCGCTCACTTAAAGAATATTTATAAATTTTCTAAGGCTCATTATCAAGATCTCAAAACAAAATGATTATAACTTGATATCCATATGACCGTTTGGTTGTAGAGAATGTAGTCATCCTATAACATCCAAAACCCCCCCCTCAGCAGGACGGAGCTGTGTGATTTGGTTAATAGTTAGTAAATTTCATAATAAAGTGCGGAAAATGATATGGCGGGTCGCTTTAAATTTCTGATGCTCTTATAAAAATAACTTTTTGACGGGGTATAAAATTTAAATTTAAAATGCAATTAAATGTAAAAGTAAATAGACTTTCCTGGATAGCCAAATTACGTCTGAATAAATGAAATTTTAAAATTAAATCCCAGGTAATGGAAAAGCTTAAAATTGATACACTAATATAAGACTCTATTTTCAATTTGGTTGAAATTTGAAATTATTTAGGTGCGTAAGGAAACACCATATTAAATAACCAAAAAATCTTAAAAATTCAAATAAGGAATGTAAAAACTGAAAAGGAGGAAATAAGGGGGTGATAGCTTGACTTATTTCTTAAGGAATTATAAACTCTAATTGTCTTCATGGAATTAAGTTTTAATACTCCAGGTTGATAAAATGACCACCCACATTTAAAAACAAATCTAAAAATTGAATCAAAGGATAAATTATTTCCTATCTAATAAGATGATAATGAAAATAAATAAATTCCGGTGACATAATTTGGGGATATTTGGGAAATCAAAGTTTTCAATACTTAAAATCTTTCTATAACAGATTATATTATTTCATTTATGCCCTTTGATTAAATATTATGCGTTTTCGTTCATCATGTTTCAGTAACAATTTGTAGTATTTCGTCTCACTTATGATGATTCTTAGGTAAACATTTCGTTGTTAATGGATTGCATTACTATGTGCACTGAGTTCTCAGATTAGTAATATTTTATTTCAATCAGTTTATTTTCATTTAATTTATTAAATGTCATAATTGTATTTTTATTGCCCCAATTATCTCAGGACTTTATATTGAGGAACCATCATAATGATGGGAGCAGGATATTGAACACCTTCATCTGATATAGTTTAATTTCAGCCTATACGTAAGAATAACGGTCAAACATTATTTGAATGTTAAATAAAAAATATATTTTAAAGTGTTTAATATAATTAACAAATTAGTATGTTTGGATTTATGAGAAAATTTTATTTAATAGTGATTTTATGCTCATTTTAAAAAATTATCCCTGGTTTGCCACTTCCCCTCATTGTAAATGTTTGTACATTTCTTACAAATTATTTAGTACGTATTCCTGCCCCATCAGTATTAATATGTCGATTGTATGGATAGATAGTAAATGAGGTAAAATTCAGAAAATTATGACCTTGAAAAAATAATTATGTCCTTATAAATTTTCAAACTTTTCCGTCTGAACTTCTGAACAATAATAACCAACATTTAAACGATAACAATTGTGCTCTGGGGGAATTTTTCTTAGATTTTTATTTACATGTCAATACAAATTATATTCTCGGTGAATTTTATTAAAGGATAGCTCTAAGGCCAAAATATACATACATCCAATTTGAAATAACGCAAATACGATTTTTATCTTTATTAGGAAAGTGAAACACACGTTTTAAAGAATTTATTGATGTCTCCAAGGCAATAACTCACGCATATGTATAAAAAGATTCGAAAGAAACACTATGTAAAACCCTACCAGAGATCACGTTGCCTAAGGTAATGGATTAAATTAAATAATATTTTAGGATGAATTAGAGGTAAAAACAAGATTATAGGTGATGTTCTCAGGTACATTTGAAGGTCATTTTTAAACTTGCTTTCCATCTATTTCGAGTTTTATTTCCTATTATGTATTATCTCAATATTTTATTGCCTTTATAGCCAGCCATTGGAAATTATGGATAATAAACATACATATTAAATAGAATTATTTATAATACATGATTTCTTAAAGTCGATATCTTTTATTCTATGATAGAAACATAATATTCAAATAAATTGTTTGGTCACATTTTAAATGTACATCAATAAAAATTAAATAACTAAATTTTTATTATTACCTCTACTTTCAATACCATCTACTTAGGAATTGTTTAGATTTTTATTTCAGTATTAATATGTTAATGTTTACAATTCAAAAATTATTTTGCGATATTTTATTTAATTTTGTTGTTTATGAAGCGTCTAAGTTAATTTGTTCAATACACAAAGAAATACAGATTTTAAATGGAAATATGTATGTTATAATCAAAGTTCGCATTGAGATTTAAAAAAATTTAAAATGAAAAACTACTTAAACGACATCTTTGTAACCGAATATATTTTCTTATGACTATTTTTATATCTATTTAAGTAACTCATTACGACATTTTATTTTTTAATAGTTTCCAAGTAGGTTTTCTAAACGTAATATAGAACTGTTTCTGTTTTTTTATTTAGTTCCATTTTAGTATTTACTCGTTTTTTAAGTGTGATAAGACATGAAATGAAATTTTCTGAGTTCTCATTTAATTCATTTTCCCCTTGAAGCTCACAAGAATTTGCAAACTGTTGACGTCGTGAGGAAAAATTCAAATAAGCTTGATGGGATTTAAGATAAAATATAATAATAATAATAATAATTATTTGTATTGTTATGCTAATAGGTGAGATTAATAGAATTGGTTAAAGTGGAGGATTAAAACTAAATATTAAAAAGGATATACTTTATTCTACGTGTGACTAAATCACGAATGTTTTAAATACTTTAATAATATATTCTCTAACACAATTTACACATTTATACAAGTCACAGTAAATATTGTTTGTCCCTTGGGCTTTGATTTTTGTACCCTAATTTTATTTATCTGCATATAGTATTCCTACCCATCCGAAATCATAAACATGTTGTTACACTAATTAAGTAGAGATAAGGAAGGTATAATTTAAAGAAAATTTAACCTTATTTTATTGGAGGGTGACTAATAAAAAATGAAAGAACAAATAAAGTATCTCTGTTGATTCGATAGTAGAGATTCAAACCCCAAGCTATCACCAGTGACATGTCAAATTTATGATCCTGGATTTTTGTTCTACGTCTCCACATGATAGGATTCTTTATGTGCCCAAAGGCCACAGGTATTTATATGCCCACAGGTTAGTGGTCTTAATGTGTCCATAGACTAGGGTTGTTAATGAGCCCACAGGCTTGGAGTCTTTCTGTGCCCACAAGCTAGGGGCATCTATGTGTCTGCGGGCTAAGGGGATTTACGTTGTTAAACACTTGGGGTATTGATGTGCCCACAGATTGGAGTCTTTATGTGATCATTGAATAGGGGTATTTCTGTGCTCAAATGCTAAGAACTTTCTTTATATTCCCACCAGTTAGGGGCATTTAAATGCTCAAAGGCCAAGGGGGTTTAAGTGTTCACAAGCTAAAAGCATTTATATTGTCACAAAGCAAGCGCATTTTTGTAGCCAAAGACCTGAAGTATTTATGTGTCCAAAGGCACATCTTGAATTATAGGTGAACAAACAGAATAAAGAGGCCTCCTGGTAATTTTTATCGAGTACCACATAGGCCTCTTAACAATTGTTGTTAAATTTCTCAAAATTAACAAACAAATTCACAATTATTCAGCTTGAAGTGATAACAAATAAGTTTTTATTTTCAAATATTTCAGGTTTAACATAATCTAAATACTCATTAATTTGGTGTAAAATATGATTTAAGAATTTGATCTGATTTTAATGAATTAATTTAAACTTCTAGTTGCGTTAAAGGTATTTAACGTAGATATTTTATGAATGGGTAAAAAGTGACCAATATTCTCATGAACCCCTCTTCTCCATAAATATTTGATCTATGCACAATTTTAACTATATATTATCAGTGGTTAGAGCATTGGTATACTAGGCCAAAAGTCCTGGGTTCTATTCAGGTGTCATGGGGTCATTTTTCAAATTAAAGAACATGATATCTAGTTGCGGCTATAATCGTAATCAACAAAAATAATAACCCGCTTCGGTGGCCACGTAGTCCAGCGCACAACTATAGTGTTGAACTAGACTGCCAAAGACGGGGAGATCGGGGTTCGATCCCGGTCAGTTGCAGCGAGAGTGGTTTCTACTAAACAGTTTTCCACTCCTATTCCACGCAAATACAGGTGCACTTCCATTGAATTAAACCTTCATAATCCCTAACCCATTAGTGTAATTAATACATAGGTGTATAAATCAAACGGGCAGTAAGACGCGGTGAAAAATAAAAATAAATTAATGATTTGCTATTTAATCCATCATATTTCTTATTAGATATATTAATAATAATATTTAATATTTAGCACCGCGTCTTACTACCCGTTCGGGTTATACGCTTTAAGTACTAATTACGCTAATGGATTAGGAATTGGGTAGGTCGAATTAGAGGAAGTAAACCCGCATTTGCGTGGAGGGAGAGTGGAAAACCATTTAGGAAAAACCACCCCCAGTTCATCCGACCGAGATTCGAACCTCGATCTCCCCATCCTCAGCAGTCGAGCTCAACACGACAAGCGCGTTAGCTAACTAACTACGCCACTGAGGCGGGTGATATATTAGTAAACACTACTATAATACAAATATGTTATTTTTAATATAACTTCATTAGAGGTCACGTAGATTTTACCTCTAGCTCGACTAGTTAGGTAGTGACAGGAATGTGAGGGTTAAAATCCTGGTTGTATTTACTAATAATTTTTCATTAGATGTTTTCCCAATCTTTTACCTCAAAAATGAGGGTGTATTTATAATTAAATTCAACCTTCTTTATTCGTAGCCCATAATATTAAAGTAAATATAAATACAAATATTTTATTTGAAATATATTTTTATAAAACCAATTATTTCTTTACAATAAGTAAATACATATTTTTTCAATTCAGGTATTTGAAAATTAATTCTATTCTTACGCTCTTCGGTGGAAAAGGTGTTTCTCTTTTCTTATTGCAATACTTTTAAAAACTATGGTATACTCTTTCAAAAAAAACATTATGATTTTCATCTTAAATACATCATAATATCAAATTCACTGGTTAGTTTGTGATAACTCCCATTAATATTTCGGTACAACATTTTATATTTAATGAACTACAAACATATATTCAATTTGTAGCGGAAGTAGGAATAACAACTTATGGTTAAGTATTCGTTGTCGCACTATTACACCTACAACCTTAAAATTCCACCAAACTTATTCCCTCCAAAAATATAGAATGAAGTACAAACTTTGGAAAAGGGGAATCTTTCGTAATAGAAAACAGACAGCTCATTCGTCTTGCTTCCCTTTCTTCGATTTTCCTGGTGGAAAATATATTATATATATATATTCCTGGTGAAAAATATATTATTTTTATATATATATAAGGTGTATAAGGAATTATATTTGGTGACCTCTTGGTTTCTGCCAGAGAAAATAATGTATTATCTCACATGGCTTCACCTCAATAGTGTCATCCCATTTTTTGTTGTTTGTGATTCCAAGAATTGGTTTTTTTTCTTTCAAAAACATAATACTATTTTTTAAGTCCTTTAGTCCGCTGTAAAAGTACTTTGGAAATCCATTTCATCCTCATACTATGTAAAGGTTAGTAAAAGGTGGACAGCAACCCTTTTAACATCCTCCCACCTACCCCTTCCTATCTCCCTAAAAAAAAGGAGCTTAGCAACAAAGTTTGATGTTATTCACCATCGTAATAAAAAAAATAGCGCATAAGAAAGAAATCAGGGTTTCTTTGGGTATAATTCTAACTATAAAAAAGGTAGAAAGCAGAAAGTTAAAAAAATAAAAAATAAAGTTTAGCAAAAAAAAATCTGAGTTAAAAGTTGGAACTGACGATACTAACTTTTTCTTGTGCGTTACAACTGCTAAAAATATTTACCTACATTATTTTAACAAAAAAAAAAAAAGATTGCTGTAAATGTTCTAGCAATAAAGTTTTTTCATGCGTTATTCATGAAAACTTTATATCCCCCTGAACACATTACAACAAACTGTATAAAATTTCTCAAATGTAAATTCATAATACACCATCTATTTAAACATATGTTAACATCAAACAAGTAAACAATGTTATCTTCGACTTAATTATTTATTCTTTAATCAATAATAAAAAGTATGGTGTGTCTGAGCTATAGCAATCTGTAACTCAGTTTGAGTGAGGATTAGCCAGTAATAATGTACCTTTGCCCATAGAACGCTCAGATAAACTAATCGTACATTCATTTGGGGAAACTATTACCATATCCCGATTGAATGAGGGATGATTATAGTGAATAAGATAGCGTTAAGTCAATGAAAAGCTCAACCCAACTTAAGCAGAACTAACCAGACGATGGTGACCATAAGAATTATTTACCTTTAGAGGAAAATCCCCAGGTATCTGCTGGGAATCGAACACGGTACCACTGGATCAGCAGCAAGGTACTCTGACTACTATATCACAAGACTGGTATTATAATATATTATTTAATGTATTTGCAAACTTAGCCAAGAAGGTAAATTCCAATACTTTAAATTAACTTTAATTTTATAGTTCAAAAAATTATTTTATTATTTAGCACCGTGTCTTACTACCCGTTCGGGTTATACGCTAAATTTTTTTTAAATAAAATCAAATTATCTATTCAACAAGTTTTCAAACTAGAATTTAATCAAAATTTCCTTGGGTTTTAAAGCAAATAAACATTTAATTATGGTATAGGAATGGTATATGGTATGGAATTTTGTTTTAATAGATAATTATCTTTTATTTATTATAAACAAACTTTAAACTTTACACTTAACCCATTATATAAACGCTTAAGTTTTATCGGCTAAAAATCCTACACTTTATTGATTATTTATTTTATAAATATGCTATGTATAAAAGTGTGTATAGATGGGACTTCCTGATTTAAAAAAATATGAAATACATTTTAATATTTAAATGTTTACAAAGTAAAATTATTTGTATTCGTTATTTTTTGTATTGAGACCCCAACTTAGTACGTTAATTTAAATTGAATATAATAAAAATTAGTATGGTGTTCGATTATTAACAGCAAATTTAACTAACCATGATTCTATCCTTTCTAAAGAGTTTCAAACTATGATCGGACGCATTAATGATGCATTTTACAAGTTTTAGGATATTAATTAATATTCAGGAGTATTTCTTTAGTGTTACCCTTACTACATTATGCCCTTTGTTTAACTAATGTATTTTTCAGATGACGATTGAAAAGTAAAATTTCGGTAGCACTGCTTTCTAAATATACAGTAATTATTTTATAATAGTGTGAATGATAGAGTAATTTCTCTAACTGATTTTTAGATATTATCGGAGAATAAATGTTTTATATTTAATATCCAGAAAAAAACTCTAAAACTACTGAGTATTAAGCTTAAAACAATTTTGGTAAAATTGCGGTCTCAACTGTTCAGTTTTGGAAAATATTTAATATATTTAATAAAACTAATTTATATTTTAATTTTAAATTTGAAAATCTGAACGTTATTGAATGATTACTGTTTAGTTGTAATATAATTGTAAATAATGTTGACCATTACAACTAATATATTTTCTCATAATGTACAAATTGAGATTTACAACAATTCCAATACAGTTATAACCAACAGAAAATACCAACAACAATGATCTACCAAAAGAAAACAATTGAAGTACTTCTGCCAACCATAGAGCATGAAACATTTGTAAAATTCCTTTCTCTTTATAAAATGTACCTAGTAGTATGACCAAACATTCCGCCCACCTTATAATATACTTTCAATGAAACATAAAAATATCAAAATGTTTAATTGTAATAATGTTGACCATTACAACTAATATATTTTCTCATAATGTACAAATTAAGATTTACAACCATTCCAATACAGTTATAAACAACACGAAAATACCAACAACAATGATATACAAAATAAAAACAATATAAGTACTGCTGCCAACCATAGAGCATGAAACATTTTTAAATATTCCTTTCACTGCATAAAATGTACCTAGTAGTATGACCAAACAATTACAGTACTAAAGATTTTATGTAATTTTCTTGGAATTCATTGATTATATTATTATAAAATATCTCGCAATTACATTTTTGCAAAATCTTTTTCTTTTAACGTGCAAACTTGATAAGGTACACTGAAAGTGATAGTTAGAGCTGAACTGTCATGTTTTGACTCAAAATAATAATAATTTTAACAGTTCAAACAATTTTCAAAATTTGAAATTTAAGTTGGTAATTGATAATAAAGGAGAAATTAAATATCAAAGGTCCTCAATGAGGTATGATTATGATTTACTTTTGATTAAAATTGTCTATCAGCTGTATTTAAAGCGGTCCATGACCCGAAGATAGTTATGATGGACTACCTCATTAATCCGTGGTAGCGTCTAAACGGACCCACCGACCAGTTAGTGAAGCTCACCACCTCCATCTGTAAGAGAGTACATCTACTAAGCAAGATCTGATAACGTGGTTGCTACCATGACCGTTGGTCTCCATACAGGATTCTAGGAGCTAGTGAAAAATAAACGGCAAATCCACATAAATTTATATATAATGATCATGTAACTGAAAGAATCTACACTCTAAGACAGCTGAGGTCATCCGTCAGTTATAGGATGAAAATAATATTCCTACAATGCAACTTATTCACAAATATAATACATTTAACAATAAGATATTTGTATTCTCTGTTTTATATTAAACTAATATATGTATTTAACTAATATTTATATATATATATATATATATTTGTAATTTTATACATTTTATTTATTCCATAATTCTACTTTTAATTTTATTGTCTTGAAAATGCACCGGAACTTAAAGTATATGTTATCTTATTAATGAATGACAAGTCCTAAAGCTTGGAACTTAGTCATGCCAAATCGTTTTGAGTGATGGAATTTTCTTATCAAACAAACAAAGCGTATTTTACTCGGTGTTTCTACTTCAAAACTAACAACATAGATACAAGAACACATAATACACCCGAACATCAAGTCCTCACAATACAATGCTATCTGTTCTTACTCTGAACATGTAAAGAGGGATCTTCAAAAGACCTGACAAACAAAGAAATAAACCCCAACCATGGAGCGTTTTAGTTATTCATACTATGGTTTTTTTTAACAAGGTTCACACATTTATCACTTATTAATTTAAATGAATATAAAATTTAAAAACACTATAATCAAGTTAACAAGGGAAAACATTTTAAATAAACTATTTAGAAGAAGAAGTATTAACCCTTTTTAAATATATAATGAGTATTATTCTTTGCCAGTGGCTTCGCACGTGTTAACGTCAGTTTCAAAAACATGCCTATTCAAACAATTTAATTTTTAGTCTCCTAATTTTTAATTCGCATCACAGAGATGAAATCACACAACCTTTCAGGTAGAGATTACTATAGTGAAATCTTTGACGAGGATAAAAGATGTACCTGCAGACTAAAAAAAATTATCCAGAGTAATAATTT
Source organism: Timema cristinae (assembly GCA_039000515.1). NCBI lineage: Eukaryota > Metazoa > Arthropoda > Insecta > Phasmatodea > Timematidae > Timema > Timema cristinae. Next base: position 103,685,866 of record JBCFYV010000012.1, read on the forward strand.
CTCTTTTTAAGATTAGGTACACAGAATATTTATATTAATGGAAGAAAATAAAGGGACATTATGTAATGCAAAGCCTCTTCGTAAACGATGCTACTGGTTTAACTATCAAGACCAAGCAAGGCAGGTTTATGTCAGAACCAACACAGGAACACACGTTACATATAGTGAAACATTCGATGGATTGATAAAGGCCTGGCACCTTCAGAGTTTGTCTTTTTTCTGTGTTGAAGTGCATCGGAAAGAATAATAATATTAGCACCGCGTCTTACTACCCGTTCGGGTTATACGCTTGAAGTACTAACTACGCTAATAGATTAAGAATTGGGAAGGTCGAATTAGAAGAAGTGAACCGAATTTTCGTGGTGGGAGAGTGTAAAACCGTTTAGGAAAAATCACCCCAGTTTAGCCAACCGATATTCGAACCTCGATCTCCCCGTCCTCAGCAGTCAAGCTAAACACGTCTAGCGCGTTAGCCAACTACGCACCTGAGGCGGGTTGCATCGGAAAGAAAACCTTGATAGGAAATTGTGCATGCGTTCAAACTGAAAAGGGCAGGTCTATAAAATATTGGCTATCCTAGGTATCACGGCCTATTTCCCATATTGAAACCTGTCATGATATTTGCATCTATGATACAGTTTTCCACATTGTTTATCTATAAGTTTGCCCCATTACACAGTTTAGGTGAGTTTAAATTACTAAACAATTTTGAAAAAATTGTGTGAATTGGTAAACCAGATTTATTAAAGGAATTAAGAATAGGACAGGGTAGTGGACCGCTTCCTTATGATATACTGCTGTATCTATGGACATGTAAGTGTGGGGTGGCGTTTTGAACTGGACTAAAATCCTGTTGTTAATTTTATCAAATGATTATTTTTATATCTATTAATAGCTCGTCCCCGGAACCATGAAATAATCTTATTTTGAAGAAATGATTTCGATATAAATAAAATATACCATTTCCTGGATATCTTTTACTCGTACAACGGTGCATAACTAGTGGTTATTCAAAGATCTAATAGGACGTCATTATAGAGTTTCAGTAATATATCGGCGTATAATTTTAAAATAATATCTCCAAATAGGTTGATTCACATGTAAGTTGAGAGAAAAAAATTTTAAATTTCAGACAATAAGTAGGATATAGCTAGGCAGGCGTTGATCTTATTAGCTTTAATACCTCTCGAAATTGCTGGTATAATTTATCAGAAAGTCTTCTGAAAACGTCTACTATGAACACATTGCTGGTTTTGAGATGTATAAAGAATCGTATCTAGAGTTTTAATTGAGGTCCTACCGCTTGTTGATGACTAGGATTTTTTTTATTTACTGTTTCGGTAATTTGTTCGAATTGATGCCAACTGAATGCAGTGTTCACTCGGTTAGGTAGGTTAACCGTACACCACTCTTGTGTTTAATTCTCCTTGCACTTGGTTAATATCACATTCACAAAGTTGATCACCAACTAGTAAGTCAGCCCATGGTAACGCTGTGCCTTACGATATAAACTCCGAATCGTCTTAATGCTCCCCACTACATATATATATAATATATATATATTATATATATAATTATATATATATATATATATATATTATTGTCATAACATTGTTTTTATGTGTAAATATTTATTTTATTTATATATAATATATAAATGATAACTATATACGTTGAATTAGATAGATAATCTTTTATAAACGTTTTAGATCAGACTATATCTATATATTTGTTTTTGTAATAATAAAAATATTATTATAGATAATAACAAGTATATATCTCTTTTATTTATATCTATGATGTGTTTATATTATTTTAGAAAAAATAAAGAGGTATATTATATATATAATACATTAAATATATAATAGCGGTTTTGAGAAATTTTTTTAGAAACCAAACAACTGAACAAATAAAAGGTCGCTTTTATACAACCAGACACCGAGCAAGCTGGACGTGGTTGCCAAATATATAAAATATGGAGGAACAGAAAAAGGTTGTCACCTTATTTACCCAAAACATTCAGAACAAATAAAGAGGTAGACCATATATACCCAACACTTAACAAATAAAGCGGTAGACAATATTTACCTAAACACTTGAACAATAAAGCGGTAGACAATATATACCCAAACATATGAACAAATAAAGCGGTAGACAATATTTACCCAAACATTTGAACAAATAAAACGGTAGACAATATTTACCCAAACACAGGAACAAATAAAGGGGTAGACATTAAATAACAAACCACAAATAATTAATGCACTAATTACCTGCTACATAATTACACCGATACTTGTACTGATATACACAGAAGTTGGATGCCCTGCAGTCTAACCAACATGGCAACACAAAAGCTGATAGGCCTATAAAATGCCCCATTGAATATAATGTATCTTGGATTGTCTTGCGTCATTTTTGACGCGGGTTCTCTAGGCTACGACGACACACTTTTCAGATCATAAATTACCTGTGGCGAAGTATAAGAGCACTCTTTGTGTATTCATAGAACGCGCGTCACCTGTCGTGCGTCACAAAACGCCTGTATAAAAGATACCTAAGAAAATGTATGTGTAAAACTCGCATGAATAGAGTCAGTAATGAATGGGTGTTGAAGGAGAGCGGTTTGGGAGTCCAATAGGTAAATGTTAAAATAGCGTCTTACGTTGGTTTGGGAATGACGAGAAGAAGAGTATGGATCGAGTGACGAAGCAAATATATGAAGGTAGAGTGTGTGGATAGAAGGAATAGGGTAAGCTATATAAGACGTGGCTAAGTGTTATAGACAAATATTTGAAATATATAAACATTAAGAGTTTAAAAAATAAAATAGTAATTATGACTCGGTGTATGGCTGTTGTTGAAGCGAAGTGAGTATGCAAGGATTAGGAAGCATGATGAAAGTGAGAATGAATTAAGTATGGATTTTTTTTAAGAACTTTAAACACAGTCTCTTTCCTACTCCGTTAGGGAACGGCGGTATTATGTATGTATGAGTATGTATATATGTATGTATTTATAAGATTGCTGAATCACCACATATGGCTTTAATTGACAAAACATTATGTAAAATGCGACAGAACCGGTGATTTTACCGTGTATGCTCTGCGACAATATTGTGTTAACATGCACATTTTAAATGTTTGCGCCACTGCTGCGTAGGGTAAATAAAATGATTTAGCTAATAATCGTTACGGTCAAAAAAAGCCACATCGTGTGAACGAACTCTTTTGCGACATCGTACTCTCATATCACACAGTCACGGCTTACGCCCCCAAACTCTTGAATCTACACCTGACTCTCAAAACGTGACTGTTAAACAGCTATCAAAATGCTATTGATTCTACACTAGTGCAGCGTTTGTTGCTTCCACTTGTGAAGAATGGTTTAAAAATGGACATCGTACAGGCCGGCTCTATTTCGGGACTTGTTTGTTGGAGTAAGCTCGCAAAAAAAAAAAAAACTCGTCAAAAGAGACGTTGGTGAACTCACTCCACATTATCGAACCGTCTCTCAACAAGACAGTATCGTATTATGTTTATGAATCACAGAATGTACCCAGAGAAATCATATTTTTTGTACTATAGAATATCTGTGGTTTAAACGCACTATACTTGGGTGCAAAATGGTGCAAAACAGAACTTTTACTGTAGCATTAAAACAACACCCAATTATTTAATTATTGAGTGGGGTGCTACACTTAACTTGGCCACCTTTTTCCCTTTTAAAATTTTTTTTCTTGCAAAACTATTCAGGTAAAAAACGCCATACTTGGGTGTAAAACCGGAATTTTAAGATAGCATGAAAAAATCCAACATTTTGAGAGTGGGGGGGCTACTCTTAACTTGCAACCCCCCTCCTTAACATAAACAGTCGTACCGTCTCTTGTGTTAGGGTGCAAAACGTAATACTTGGGTGCAAAACAGTGAAAAATAGGTGCTAAACGTTGGTGTATTTAAATTTTAATTTTGAGGAGGTGGGGAGGGGGGGGCAACTTAAGTGATTTGGTTTAAACGCCACCAGAGGTAACGGTCAAAACGATGGTCTAGACGAAGACTTATCTTCCAACTTAATAACAAGGGCTTCATTCAAAGGCGCGGTTGCTAGCGTTTTAACCACTAGTGAAGAATATACCTAGAGAGCATTTACTAAGCAGTTTTGAGGTGAAACTTTTCTTCATTATTTTGCACACGGTGAATGAGTTACTAAAATTATAACAGTAATTAAATATACTCTTTTATCTTTTGTTGTAACATGAACCAGTTTTGACTTTCTCTTTGGAATCTTAAAGCAAATTAAAGTAATTTAAAGTAACAAAAATCAATTTATATATATCCAAGAACTATACTAAGCCAAGCAATAATCAACTAAAACCTAGCTATTGTACTAAAACAACGATGACCTATCTATCTTACTAAATCGATTTTGAATAATAAAATCTAAAAAAAGTACCACTAAATATAATGTATACAACTACTAGAGTAAATTAGATGTTACGGTACACCTAACAATTTTATTTCTACTTTATCTAATTATACTTAAGTTATAACTCGTGTGATAAGGGAAAATAAATAATTAACAACATTATAGAAAGCCAATGTGAATAAACGAACATTACAATGCACAATTGAGAATATATGAAATAATATACACTATTACAGAAACATTATTTGTTCTGTCCATATTTAAAAAAATCACCTATATCTCAGAAAATGTATATTTTATAAAATATTATTTCAAGTAAATGTTGATTGTATTCAGTGTTCTACGCGCCTTAGTGGCCGCATTGTCTAAGACATCATTCTTGACAGATACTAGATTGCCAAAGACAGAGAGATTTGAGATCAATCACTGTTGGACGTGCTGAGGATGGGTTTATCTCAGTGTTTTTACACTCTCCCTACACGCAAATGCGGCTACACCTCCACTAAAATTCAACCTTACAAATCCCCAGTACCTTAACGTAATTAGTAAACAAGCTTAAATCCTGAACGGGTATTAATACGTGTACTAATAAAAAAAAAATTCAGATTGTAACAACTGTTAAAAGCTATTTAGTATCTCAAAGAGTTGGAGGTATGTGATTAACATTGTAAATTTAATTTATATAAGCTAAGCTCAATGTAATTTTCATTTACAAATTAGAAGTATTAATAAATATTTGTTTTTTATGCTAAACAATGCCTGGATACGAATTTTAATCAACGTCACTAGTGCCAAATTAGAGTATATCAATCCTTAATTTCTCTGACTTCTCGGAGAGGAAATTATTGTGATCGTTAAAAATTATAGTTTAGTAAAGGTCATCATTTTATGACCCACCGAAATATAAAAAAGGGATTAGATTCACATTTCACTTGAACACCACTGATGAGGAGGTCGGGTTCGTGCCTCAGCTGGATGAACTCAGGGTGGGATTTTCACAAGAGTTTATTTTTCTCGCTATGCAGTCTGTCTGTGTGTCTTCGAGTCTGTATCTCAGCCTAGAGCCAATACTGTTTTACTTATTGGGCTTAAACTTTGTATTTGGTGTTTTCATAAGGTACTCCCTAGGGATTTTTGGAATTAAATATACCAGCCATTAAATTAAGGATAGGTTACCATAAAGTAAAAATAGAAAAAAATCAATTTCCTCAAAATTTGCTAAAACTATTTTGATTAAATTTTGTATCTATACATTGAATAACATTATAAATAAAAATAATATTCAAATTGTAGTTTTTCCATAAAAATGACTTTCAGGCTATTTTACATTAGCGTAAGTTACCAAATTTTATCATATCGTCGTGTGCCGATATTATCAGTCAGTTCAGAAAATGTTAGTTAAACAACTTGATTAGATAAAATTAAAAATGTATCTTGTCTTGGCAATCAATGGAGATACAAAATAGCTTATCATAATTAAGTTATATTACTATTACAATAAAAAAATATTATTTTTGGAGTTAAAAACATTTTCTAATCTATAAAGAAATATATATTTTCTTTCGCATTTCTTTGAAAACAGAGGTTGATTATTATGTTTTTTGATGGAATGATACATTTCTCTTTTTGAAAGGTTTCCTTAACAGTGTACATTACTTCATTTAAGCTATTCAGTGGATTGTTACTGCTATGATGTTTGGTATTTCGTTTCACAAATATTACGGGTTTTAGTAAATATCTCTATTTTGAGATAAAAGAGATAAAGAGATGGTGTGGTGAATTTTACCAAATATTTAATAGTATAGCTTGATAAATAATTTAAGCATTTATCCCAGTAAACGGTTATATCCTTAACTAAATAAATCATCTCTTATTTTATATTACATATTTTATTTACTTTAGACGCTTATTGCATCTAAAAATATATATTTATTTATTAAAGGATATTTCATTTAATGGGTCAGACAAATATTTAATCAACCCAACTAATTGCTATGAGCTGAAAACAACCGCTAAAATGCTTTTCAATGGATGAGGCTTGTAAAATAAAACTTTGGAGAGACTTTGTGGTCAGTTACGGTAACTAAATACAGAGTTTATTGTATTTACAAAGGATAAACCAACCCCCTAACCCATAGTACCTTCCAACTCAACCCCCTTTGTAGCATCCATTGCGCTATGGGTACCAAGGTGTCAGAAACATGGCGATGCCACATTCAAAGAACGTCACGTGTTTCATTATGTCAGAAGGGGATGTTGGGAGGGGTGAGAGACTAGGTTGAAAAGGGGGGGGGTACTCATTATTCAGTTGGTGAAGGGGTGTTTTTATTGCATTCCCAGAGTCTGCCATGCGCTTCACTGCGTTAACAGGGTGTTTAATGAAATGCCATGGACAAAACGGTTTACCTTTGGGGAACACAACTCGCTGCCCCCCTTTTACCCCCCAAGAGAATTTTATTTTCAAACGTAGAATTAATTTACGAGTTATTTTTTGCTACCACACATTTATATTTACACAAATAATATATTAACTGCCGGAAAGTTAACAAATAGGTTACACAGTCCAGCTTTATCTTGATTGTAGGTGACACAGAGGGCAGGCAGGTTTTGAGTTTGGGAATATGTTAAACTAGTTAGGTTTTTTTTCTTTAAATTGATTCCGAGCTCTTCTTCCACGAAAATATTTGTAAACCAATACCATAGAGAAATGTATTCCTTTCTCTATGCCAGTACTTAATCTTATCTTATTCCTTCTTAACTTATCATTGTAAATATGTTGATAGCCTGTGATCTGATTCCACCCTTAACAATAAATAATGTTATTAAAGAAGTATACATATATCATAAAATGTAAATAAAAATTATTTATAAAAATTAAACAAGTAAACTATACATTTAAGTTCTGTTTGTAAATCACCGCGTAGATTTTGTGTTGTTTTCTATTTTTAATTTTTTATTTAATTAAGGTATTTAACGTGCATTTTCTGAACCGGTTGATTATGTAAGTATTCGAGAATTCCTATGAGCAAGAGCGAAAGAGCCTACCAATTTTGCCATGAACGATATTTTCACAATTTACATGGAACTGACGGTTTTACTTCCCCTTACGAGTTAGTTGTGCTACGGATCTTTATCGCTCGAGCAAAATCCGTCAACTCCAACTGGGTTTGAACCCACGAACATAATTTTGATATATAATTACCATTTCAACACCAGTATGAGAGTTGTGGAGTAGATTTGGTTAAACAGATCGTTTATTATAGAGTGAATACTATTTTCAGCATTGATTGGGAACAATTTGAATCACTCCTCGGTCGTACGTTATTGGACTCTTGCATTAGTTAACAAAAGATCAAGCCACGTTTCAGCCAGAGTTATTCGAGTTACATTAGCAAGAATACTGACAAGAAACGATCCTAGAATCGATGATGAATGTGATATTATTAGTATTACTAGAGATACACCACGGGTACTGATCAATGAATGTTCCAGACCGTTTCAAGCTTTAAGCTAACAACCGCGTTTTATTTGTGACACTATTTTTTATTGATTTATTATTATTATTATTATTATTATTATTATTTATTATTATTATTATTATTATACTATAAAGCCACATGGCTGACTCACTCACTGACATTAATGTTTACCCACTTCCAGAAGAGCTAGATACTTGAAATTTGGCAACCTTATAGATTTTAGCCTGAAACAGACGATAGGGTTCCAAAAAGCTAAAAAAATTAATTTCCAACCCCCCCCCTCCAAAAATTCGAAATGGTGGAGCAACTTTAAATTCGGTGACGGACATTTTTTTGTGGGTCTCTTGTGGCTAAACGGTAAGACCTATCAAAAAATAGCTCTGGAACTAGGCCTACATTAATTTACATCTACTTGCAAAGAAAACCCACCGAGGGTTTGGGAGTGGAGCCCACAACGAGCAAACAATAAAAGAACCACCACAGCTACCCCTTAAGTTTACAGATCCAACTAGCATAAGGTTGTGTCCGGATGGGTAGTAAATAAAATTAGAAGTACGTAAGTAAAATATTTAAGGGAAACCGGAGATAGGTGGCTACATGGGTAGGTTGGTACAGGCTTAGTAGGTCTTTCATTAATTGATCAAGCTTCGCACCAAATTTACCTTTGTTTTAGGTAAGCAAGATGCAACTGTCATGTTTGTTTCGAATCGTTAACATGTTGGTGTTGGAGAAAGCTCGATTTTTTTTTCTCAGCACCACATCTAATACTACCCGTTCAGGTTGTACGCTTAAGTACTAATTACGCTAATAGTTTTAGGGCTTATAAAGGATATACTTATAGAAGGTATACCCGCATTTTTGTCTAAGAAAAATTGAAAATCATTTTGGAAAAACCCCTCTCCATATAACCGATTGAGATTTGAACCTCGATCTCCTCGTGATCAACAGTATCATTTACTGCAATATTAGTGCCTTACCCCATGCGGCCACATATGTGGGTATGCATTTATTTGGTTATTGCTGTGATGAGTAAATATTTTAGAATTTACTAATGGTTTTAATGAAATTGAACTAGTAAGAAATGAAATATTATTTATATGGTGTAAAGGGAGAAGAATTATTTTATTATGAGTGTATTTTATATGCAGAAAATCTATACCAATTTCTAAGAAAGTTTAGATAGTATAACAAATCGTTACGTGTGCCAACCGACTACAGTGTAATTTATTAAAATTGAGTGTCTACGATTAAAATCGACAAAGTGTTTCTTCAATGTTTTTTTTTTACCAAATTCGAGTACACTTACTCTAAGTTCAACCTTATTCGGAAAAATCAAGGCCAAAAACAACCAACTATCTAAAATTTAGATACAAAGTTGTCAACATCTGGTAAGAAATTAGAAGAAGAAGATATATTGTGTTTGTTTATGTTTACATAAATAAAGCTGGATTCATTTATTGGGCGTCGAGTGTGGATACACATAATTATATTCAGATTATGGTATACATAAACGTTTATAAAATATATAAAAGAACATTTAAAACCAACATTAATAACATATTATTAATGATTAGTCATATTATTTTCTCTCAGTCGCTTGGAAAAAAAAAGATATTATCGTCGTAGAAAAAAATAATCTAACTCGAAATTTTGATAAATGTTAGCATTCCATGACCCCTTAAACCGAAACGAATGTTTTCGCGATGCCATTTGCCTGACTGTCTATGTCAGTGGTCACCAAATGGTGGATCACGGTCCACATCCGGACCGTAGATACATTTTTAAAGAGCTTGACGAGATAGCGATAAACAGAAGAAATTATTCAATTTCGATGGTGGTTGGGTAAAAGATATGGAAGGACAGCAATAATAAATAATTAAAATAACTAAAATAAAAGAAAAACACGTTTTTGAACTAGTATAGTCCTATAGGGCTTGAACTTGAGTCAATGTTATAGTTTTGCCGGACCGCATGAGAAAATCAAGTTTTTTAAACGGACTTTCATCAAAAATAATTGGGCTCCCCTGGTCTATGTGTTTGTGTGTTTGTATCAAAGCCTAGAGCCTAAAACATTTTACCAAATTGGCTAAAACTTGCTATCCAGGATTTTATTAAGTTTTTAATAAGGAGTTTTTTTTAAATAATATCCAACCCTTAAATTAAGGGCAGTTTACTGAAGAGCGAAAATATAAAAATTACTTTTCTCAAAACTAGCCATTCCAATTTTTTATAAAATTTTATAACAAGGCTTTGTTCAACATTAAAAACATGGTAGCAACTCTCATTTTCACCACGAAAATTAATTTCGAGGATAGTTTATATAGGCAGAATTTCTAAATTATATCATATCTCCACATTTATTTCAGATACCAAATAACCTATCATTGTAAAGATGTGCCTTTATATACTAGGGGGTGACCTGGTGGTCTAGGGGTAAGGTGTCAAACTTCTATGCTGGCGGCCGGGGTTCAATCCTCGGTCCCGGCACTGATTTATCTGATTACCAAACCCTTCCTTCATCTCTGACAAGACATCTTGTGAATGTGGGGAATACCAGGCCTCCACCCCGGTTCGGATTCCACGTTAAACTGTAGGTCCTTCATTTCATCTCACAATCACCCTACCATTACACATTAGCGTAAGTGCGTATAACACGAATGGGTAGTAAGACGCGGTGCTAATAATAATAATAATAATAATATATACTAGGGGTCAACCAAACACGTCTAGGGGTTGGTAAGCACACCAACAATAGATTTAAAAAAATATTTTTTTAATGAAATATTTGTTGAAACCAAGAGTTTGGTAAATCATTATAATGTATTCTATGATGAAAGGTAACATTCCATTACTTTAATTTAGTAAGTATTAAGAACCTTAAAAATAAATTAAACTCTAGTCAACCATTCTAGTCTCCTCAATCACAGCAACCTATAAGGTCATAAAAATCTACCAAGCCTAATATGTGTGTCTGGATTACTTTACCTTAATTGCAGTGTAAAAAAAATCCCTGTTTAAAAATTATCGTTTCCACACATGCTAATAATAGGGATATATACTAGGAAAGGAGTTATCAGGCTTTTAACTTAATTAAATCTATTCATTACAGGTTTACGAACCAGGACGTTCCAATCAAAGGCTATTGATTTACTCCCGAGTTAATTAATTAACAAATGAATGCCAAATGTAAACACTCGTGGGTAGTAGATGTTTATATACAGATTGAAACTCTTTCAACAAAACCCATTATCTTCTTGCGTATAATGAACGTTTGGATGATACCGACAATGAATCTCCTTACTTTTGAAATATCTCGCAAATTCAAATGTTAATTACATCGGTGTACTGTCATTGCTACAAGTCTTGATATATTTTGCTCAATCAAGGTTCGATCTTTTCTTTCAGCAGAAAATTATTTAAAAACTGTTTCGCATTCCTATAATCTGTATTGCCAGCTTTGTTTTTTTCCCCACTATATTTATTTTTTTAAATGATTTTTGGGGCCAAAATAATCAAATTATGGTAATCTGGGTTTCCTGGTTTATTTGGAAACTTTTTTTTAAGTGTTTGTATTATTTTCAATTTTAAGGCAATTTTAAGTATAATAAGTAAATATAAGTTTGTTTAACACTCGTTGCTCTATAGCTCTTTTAAAATTGGCTCTAAATTTATTTTTGCAAGTAAAAAGTATTATCTTTTAATTTTTTAAAGGGTTCAGACTACCGATTTGCCAACTGTATTTATCATGAGTCAAAGATTTTGGCAGGGAAATATACTTTGAGCATGCAGAGAATTCAATATTTAATAGATTACAATACTGTTTTATTTGTCAAGAACCTTTAACCACAACTTTAAAAAACAAAAAATTATGTATTTAGAATAGATCAAATTAACCATTTAGGTGATCTTTGTTGGCAGCAATAGTCCCAACACTTCATTGTATTAGATATGATAAATTTTATAATAATGTTATAAAATTGAAGGTTTACTTTTTATCACGGCGATGGTTTGACAGAAACTAATTGGTGAAATGGATAAGCAAGAAAAAGTATTAAGTAACTTTTTGTATTACAGAATCAAACATAATTACCGTGACTAGAATATAGATACCCAGCCTATTAAAATCTTTCATTACTTGAGTATGACATTAAAAAGGATATGTCCTTATCTTTAATAATGCTGAATAATATTTTCTTTAGCCTTCATAATTTATATGTTTTATGCTAGGAGAAATAGCCCGAAGAGCGCATCTCTTTAGTTCAGACAAATGGAACAAAATCTATTCATTATATTTATTAAGTAATTCATAAAATTCGATATTTTAATTACAGATTGATGACAAGTTGGAGGACGGGTACTCTGTATTTTCAAAACTAATGACTAATACATTTACCTATTTTACTGTGTGGTAGGGAACTAAAATCATATTAGCAGGAATAGGAACTACTCCAAATATACATAGAATTCTTAATCGTTTAAAATATTAAATTGAATTATGGGAAATGAGTAAGGATTATAATTAGAGAAAAAATTGTAATTAGAAAATTAGAATTTGGAAGTCAGATAAGGAGAGATTCCTTAGCCAATTATAGTTTAACATTTTTTTAAGGAAGTTCGAACAAGGGGTTTAAGGAATACAAACTTTTACAAAACTAATATAATAATTAAGGCGCGGCAGAAGGGAGCGCAAGTGTTTTTACAGTTTTTATAGCGTTACATTTTATTGGCTAAAATAAATCACATATTTCTCCAGTATCAACACAGGGTTTAGTTTTCTGCATATTATAATATCAACAGATCTTGAATATCTGTCAAGGGTGTCCTGGAATGTTGTCAAAACTTTTTATCTTTATTTAAAATGTTTTGACAACATTCCAGGACACTCTTGAAAGATATTCAAGATCTGTTGATATTAGTATGTGCAGAAAACTAAACTCTACGTTGATACTGGAGAAATATTTGATTTATTTTGGCCAATAATATGTATTGCTACAAAAACTGTAAAATTACTCGTGCTCCTTTCTGCCGCACCTTAATAACTATCTATTGATGTGGTAGAAAACTGTAGTCTGACAGAAATTTAATATATACAATTCCAAATAACCAAAGTAATCCAAATTTTAAAATTGTTTTCCAGGAAATAAGGGTGGGTTGGGAGTTGTAAAAATGAATCTATATGAACTAGAAAATTTAAATTTGGCATGCAGGTAGAAGTAAAACTCTAAATAACCAAATAAATATTAATCTTTAAAATATCCAAAACTAACATATATGTGTGGAATTAAGCAAAGATTCGGCAACAGTGATGATAAATATTTGAACATTTTAAATTTCAACTTAGGACTATAGTAATTAGGGAGGGAGGCTGTGAGGAAGAAAATAAATAAGACAAATTTATCTCTAGAAAAAAAAAATCATTGGCAAGAACTTAAAATAACCTAATAAAATGCTAAATATTAGTCATTTATAAAAAGGGGGCTGATTAAATGGAGAGTCTAAAAATTTCCAAAATTAAAAGAACATAATGAAGGCGTTTAGAGAATGCTTTATTATCATTTGAGATAGTTGTACAATGGCTAAAAAAGCCGTGTAAAACTTAAATAGAATATTTCAGAACATATTAAAGGTTAACAGGTTCATTGGTAATGTAACTTTCAGGTTTTCCGACGACTTTCTTTATACTCTTTATGCGATAGTTAGAGGCACAAGAGCCGACTAGTTGAATGCTTTGCTCAAACGTTATATTACTTGGCCTCAGGTCAACAAACTGTCCCTTCCATAAACACGAGTGATCAACTGGGAGGAGAATCGCTTGCTCTAGAACTTTCAAATATGTTGCTGAAATTAGGAAAAGGCACTTTGACCAAGGTGAACGATAAAGTAACCCCTCCGGCTTCACTTTGTAAAACTGTCAACTCCGTCGACGAATTGATTTAGATTGTCTACACCGATATAATACCTCAGCACAATATTTCCTCGAAGGAAAACACTTGGGTTGGTATCCGAGCCAACGTAACCCCCAAAAATGGTCAAACTTCTGTGATCAATAGAACAATTTATAAAGGTACGTACAGTATCTGCCCTAAAAGTCCTTGGTTTGATACTAATTGGTTTAATATACGACATGGTCTTCCTGGATTCACGTGCATCAGTTTACGAGTCAGCGTTAGATTTAAATCTATATGGCAATCAGGTGCCAGGTTCCATACCAATGATTATAGTGGTTTTGATTTAAATCAAAGACCACATAAATTAAAGATTATAAATTAATAATAATACATAATATATTTAACACTTTTATTAGGTTTAACACTTAAGGAATTACTTAGCTTCACATTTTAGACATGTTTGAGGTGTCAGAAGACTTTTATGTATCTATAAATACTGTAGTCACTATACACATCACCACAAATTATCTAATGTAACTTTTGAATTGTTAGACAGCCCCTGTATTTCCCGCAAACATAATCAGGCTAAAAATAAATGTTCCTAAAATTTTATCAGGTAAATTGAGCCTTCCAAAACCCTCTTAACGGAACTCGCCAAAGGTGAAGACGTTGCAGAGAAACGAAATAAAGGCAACATTATCAACTTGATGTGGCTCAGGTTAAATTGTGTACATACAGATAACTTCCTTCATCTATAATAATTACCCGTTTGGTTTCAAGAGTGTTTAATTTTGTTTCCCGTCTGCGTCTGCTTTGCAATTACGATAAGTAAGGTCCAAGGACCAGAAGCTATGGACGAGTGGTGTAAGCCTTCTTACTTGCTGTTCTCTCACAGCCAGGTATATATAGCCTTATGGAGGATCAGCAGCTATAATGATCTATTTGTTTGAGCTCTTGGATAAAAGACACATTACGTTGTCAAAGAGATAACCTTCAGATGTTAAAAAAAACATTTGGACTGTTCCATTCGTAAAATACGCCAGATATATACATAACTTATAAAACTTTACCACCTCATCTGGATATTACATCTTGTGTCTTTGATAAACGTTGACACCTGTGATGGATACTTCACTAGAATTAGTCGTTTACATTCAGTATCATTGATTTATAAAACATTTTCTTTGCTTCATACGTGTCTGAAAGTATTTGGTAGTTAAGATTTATCGCTGGAAAAAATCGTTACTTCTCCCGAACTAAGTGCTAGTGAAGCAATGCTATGAAAAAAAAATTAGTTATTGAATATATGATTATCGTTTTTGACCTAACTTGACCATCAAGGAAAAATATCTACTTTAAATCCGAGGCTAAATTAAAGGAGATATCTTATATATAATTTGATATGCCCGTTTCCGGTAATAGAAATTATGAAGAAATGACTGAACAGATTTGGACGAATGACCACTTATTTTAACGGTTAAAAGACTAGGATGTCGGGAAAAATCGTAGTTTTTCACGAGAACCCGAATTCTCACTTTTACATTCTTTGTTTGGTTACCATGGAAACCGTAATTTGCTGCATGGCTGTAAATATCTAAATAAAATATATCACATTGGCTAAAAAATAATAAGTCAATCCTTACTTGTTGGTTCGAGCAGATCATAATTTTTTCTTCGGATGCTGGTCATAAATCATCTAAATTTAAATGCCTAAACTTGGGAAACATTTAATGTTCATTGAAATGTTTTTATAGTTAATTAACCTTTAAATAAATAATATTGAGCATAATTCGAAAATTAAAAGGTAGAGTTGTTAAGGTGCGGCAGAAGGGAGAACAAGTATTTTTACAGTTTTTATAAAATTCAATTTTGGTTGGCCAAAATAAATCAAATATTTCTCTAGTTGCAATATAGAGTTTTGTTTTCTGCACATGTTAATATCAACATATTTTGAATATCTGTCAAGTGTGTCTTGGAATTATGTCAAAACTTTTTAAATATAGAGAGAAAGTTGTGACAAAATTCCAGGACATTGTTGTCAGATATTCCAGATCTGTTGATATTAGCATGTGCAGAAAACAAAACTCTATGTTGCAACTGGAGAAATATTTGATTTATTTTGACCCAAAAAATGTAATGCTATAAAAACTGTGAAAATACTTGCGCTCCCTTCTACCGCAGCTTAAGTTGTGAAAATATTGTCTGAGTTCAGTTTCATGCATGATAAAACTAAGTTTAAATATGTTTTGGTATGTATTATAAGCTCAAAAACTATAAACTGATCTTGAATCATGTTTAAAAATTGCCATTTTAAGTATCTAAGCATGAGTATTGGTGTTCATTATTTACAAATCATGAGTTTTGATGTTCATTTTATTCAAATAATGGGTTTTGATATTCATTTTAGCAAATAGTAACACAATACACAAACATAAGTTAAGCTACCTTTTAATTTTAGTGCTTAATTTTGAGGATAGGTAGTTTAAAAGTAATGTTTTGTGTACCCCATCTACCTTTTCACATTCTAACAAAAATACATTATGTTCAGTTATGTTTCATTGTTGATAATTAATTTAAAGGGTATTATATTTCAAAGTACCATTATGTTTTGTGTACCACAATTGTATTTTTTTAACATTCTCTCTCCCTCTTTCACACTCTTTCCCTTTCTTACACTCTCTCCCTATCTGGCACTTTCATATTCTCTCCCCTCTTTCTCACAGACACTATAACACATTCTTTCACGTATAATCTTCTCACAATTTATCCCTCTCTCACACACACACACATTCTATACCCTCACATACACTCTTTATCACACAATTTCTATTATATCATCTTTATCATACTATATATCTTAAGTTCTCTCAAACTCCCTTATAACTCTCATTCCTTATCACTCTCAATCTCACTCTCTATATTTCAATATAACTTTCTCTCAAATTCATTCCATCTCAAATTAACTTTCTCTTTTAACCTCTTTCCCTAACTCTCTCCCACTTTAATTTTATTTCTCTCCAATTCTTCCTGCTCTATCTTTCACTTTCAAATTCTCCTTCACGTGCCTTCAAATTTTCTCTCTCTCTTTCACACAATATCTCTCCCAAAATTTTACACTATCTCTTTCTCACACATACACATTCATTTTATAACGCATTCTCCCTCACATATGCTCTTTCTCTCTCTCACACTTTCTCCCTTTCTCTCTCTCACACACACACACACACATACACTCTTTTTCATCTTACACACTCTCTCTCTTTTTCCCTCTTCTCCCGGTATTTTTCTCTTTAACATATACACATACCCTCACTATCAATTGCTCACATTCACTCGATCTCTCTCAATTGCTCATTCTCAATCACCTACAACCACTTTCTCACAACTCACACTCACCCGCACACTCAAACACTTAAACTTTAATTTTCACTATCACATTTTAGCATTCCCTCTATCATATATCTTATATATAATTTGATAAGCCCGTTTTCTGTTATTGAAATTAAAAGAAAATGAAAACCAATTTTGACAAACTATAATTAATTTTAAGTTAGGTTACAGGATGTCGGGAAAAATAATAGTTTTCATCGAAAATCTAATTTAGCCAGCTGTTCATTGTTTGTTTTCATCACTATGGGAACCCTTTTTTCAGCATGGTTATATACCTGTAAATAAATTATTTCTCTTTATTTAAAAATTCTAGCACTTAATTAAGTTGTGCGGTGGAAAAAAATATATAACTATGGCACATATCTATACATACTAAACAAACAAAACCAATGATAAGAGGTTATGAATGAATAATTTTGTCTGAATGGATACTTTTCCTTCTTTTTAAAATCTTAATATTCATCTCAGATCACAAAATGGCTGTTATAATAGCTGGTCCAAGCATATCTTTTACTCTTATCTTTTAATTGAAGGAGCTAATTCCCTGGACTGGGGAAACATTTATTGTTATTATAACGTTGTTGTCGTTAATTCTCATTTAAATCAACAATATTGATATAATTTTCAAATTAAAAGTTTAAGTAGTCTATTTAGCGAAAATATTCCCTCGCGCTTTATTTCACATACAAACATGCACACACGCAAACACACACACACACACACACACATAGACTCTCTTCTCTCTCTCTCTCTCACACACACACACACACACACAGGCTTTTTCCATATTCTTTCACTCACACTCTCACTCTCACTTTCTCTTTCCCACTCTCTCACACACTTATCTTAGGTATCTTACTCTACTCCTTTCCAACTCTTTCTCACACTCCCTCTCTCGTACTCACTCACATACTTATTCTCATTTTCACACTCATATTTTCTCTGATAGGCCCATTTCCATTAAATTAAATTATGAGAAAATGGCTGAAATTTTTTTTACAAAGGATCACTCATTATAAAGGCGGAGAGTTCGTGTCAACAAAATAGAATCTTCCAAATAAAACCCGATTCTCCTAGAAAATTTACATATTTTTTCTGTAGGCGCAATGGCTCATCTGTACAATCATTCTTTGCTTACATCACCATGAAAACCCTGATATGTATTTGATTTATATTGGTAAATAAAATGTTTCTCTTTGGTTGAAAATAACAACTCAATTATTACTTAAGTGGTAAGATACAGAAAATAGTTAAAGAGCTGGTAGAAGGGTCGTTTTAAAGTTCTTATCGCAGAAGAAAGAATAAAAACTTAATTTTTGCTTAAAAATAGACATTGAAATATCAAAATCAATGGAAAGTTGCCTCTGACGAATAAAACTCTAATTAAGAAAGTCGAATGAGGCTTCATTCTATAGAACATTTCCAAGTAAAAATAGTTTTGAATTCATTTTATCATGATGTACCGTTCTCACCATACGCCTAAAAGCTAGAGGCTACACATAATCTAAAAGGGGCGAACGGAATCTAAACAATTTAATATAACAAAAAATAGAAACAAATGCAATTATAAGAAAGATTTGACTTATCTATTCAAGGTAAACAGAAAAATACATGGCCTAACAAGGAAAACTAAAGAGTGTTGAAAAACATAAATATGGCATAGACTGCACTTGCACAGTATGTTTGAGAGTATATTTCAAAATCTAAAAGTAAGTTATTCAATTATAAGTATTAGTCTGGAAGAGACCCAATAACAATCTATAATTGTTATTATAATAATAAGGAGCTTACAGAGCCTCTTTTAAAAGGTTGACAACGTGGCTGAATCAGCATTATGAATTCAAACTAGATAAATTTAAATTTTAAGATTAACTTTTAATTTGAATATCCAAACAGATATTTATAAAACTGTTTAAACCATTAAATATTTGAAACCTTACTATAATAATAAAGAACTTAAAGAGCCTTTTTTAAACGGTTGATAACGCTCTTGAATCAACATAGTGAATTCAGACTAAACAAATTTAATTATATGATTACATTTAAATTTAAATATCAATTTGACATTTATAAATTAAACAAATATTTGAGTTCCCAACATAGCCCAAACGTCTGTGGGTTAAGTAGTCGAAAATATCCCGACATGTTAATTTTTAACATGTTAATAGAAAACAAAAAATAATACAATAGAATACTTATAATTTCTCACTAAACGAATCGGTAAATGTAAAAGTTATAACTAATAAACAAACAAAACTTTAACTACTTTAGTAATTTTATCAAAGAAAGTACGTCTATAAAATACTACCTATAAAAGAAACATATCAAATTTTAGTGTTCAAACAAATATTGGTAGCCACAAGTGCAATAGCAATTTGTATTTAAACTAAATATTCCAAGCAAACAAAAAGACTCAAAAGGTGGGCTACTTAATAACATTTCAAAATATTACAAAGAGACTAGCGCCCTAGTGGCAAAGAGGAAACATTAATTGTTCCATAAAATAAAGTTACTTTTAAAGATAAATCTTCTAGTGAGAAATTACCGACGCCTACACAGAACGATAATAATCACAGAATTAATCTAAGTTTCCAAATACTTAAACCAATTAAAGGTCGTTTTAAATTTTAAACAATTAATGAAATTAATAGAGTTTAAATCTAGCCATCCTGGAGCGGTTATGTCCAAGCCCAGTCCAGGACCTCTTGTGAAGGTGTCGAATATAATAGTCGTCAATGCTAACTGAATGCTAGTTATATATAGGTCTAGTTGATTGATTGGTAGGTGGGAGATTTCCTACAAAGAAAATGATGCCACATGGGTAACATTTCCTGAGAGTACTATCTTGTAAGCAGCTGCTATACTTGGTTCGTGCTCCAGTCACGTACACAGCACACCTGTTAAATCGGCTGTTAAATTTGGCTCTTTCCCAATACAGGTCCACTGCATATCCGGTGAGCTGTCTGTTGACTATAACTACTCCCATCCAGTCACGTACACCAGGTATTGTGTTAGTTGCAGTGAAACTTGTGAGTGGCCAGCCGAGCCAGCCCATACGGGCCAATCAGCGCATTTATGGACTCCTACATTGGAACATTTTGTTGCTGCATCATTCAAAGCTTGGTAGAACTTGTCTTCTTTTTAGAATTTGGTATGAACAGGTTGTGCTAGGCCAGAAGATACAATGTATGAGTACAGCACATATATTAGATATGGTAAGTTTTGTAATCTTTTATATTGCAGGGATCTATATGTATTAGATTATTTGGGGTGGGTAGTAAACCATGTAGCATTAGCTACTATACTAATGTTACAGCGATAATTTGCAGCCATAGCTGTTTCTACTTGAAATCAAAAGATAAATCTTAATACTATAGTAACGATAAAACTAGAAGCTGTATTTGTATGCAAAATGCATGGTTTTTATTTACATTTCTAAAGATATGCGGTAATTATATATTTTGTAAGTAACATCTTAATAGTCCATTTGGCCGGTGTTGGATAGTGCATATAAATGTATATTCTGGGGGAAGATTATTTTGCATGCATATTTTAAATTTTTAAGGTAATAATGTTTATTTTACTCGTATCTGTCGTAACTGCGCCCTTTATGTCATCGGCTACTTACTAATTAATTAATAGAATCTTTGCAGTCAATTTGATATAAAATAAAACCAAACTATACGCTGTGTGTGCATGTGTTCTGAAGATGCTATCCAGAAAAAAGATCAGGTATATCCATAAACACTTCTCTCAATAACCTGAAATTATGACACAGTTGGAATCTCGAATTAGCTCCTTGCATTTCTCACCTGCTATGATGGATCATATTCCAGTAGAATTGCCTTCAGAAACTCAAGGTGTTGCTAAAATTGTATTCGGTAAGCTTGGTCAGTTATTAAATAAAAATAAAACATTCTGTAAAATTATCAAAAATTTGTCTTGGTGAAAAAACTGAAATACAAGAGCAATTTACCGACGAAGGATTGTGGTGTTTTTCACATGCACCTGTGACATCATGTGATGTCGAAAGAACATTTTCATTGTATAAAACATTCTTCAATGACAGACGTAGGAGCTTCACAGAAGAAAATCTCAGTATGACTTTACTTATATACTCTAACAACCATGTACAAGGCAAGGTTTTTCG
Source organism: Timema cristinae (assembly GCA_039000515.1). NCBI lineage: Eukaryota > Metazoa > Arthropoda > Insecta > Phasmatodea > Timematidae > Timema > Timema cristinae. The sequence goes on from JBCFYV010000012.1 coordinate 103,707,198, forward strand.
CAAAATAAATAGTTTATTTGAATTTTTTCATTGGTTTTTGCATAATATGGTGCACTATTTTTACATTTTTCTAGCATATTTCCATGCATAATTTATTATTTAATTTTGCATACAAATATGAGTTCTAATAATAAGAGCATAATTTATAACACGATTTAATTAATATTTTAGGAAGGTTGTTCACCGAACTACTTAATTGTAGGTCATGATCTGATAAAATGTTTTAAAATATTATTTAAATTCAAATACTCCCATTCTAAGGATGTTTAATAAATGTATTGCTACCACACTTGACTGTAGCATGGAAAACGACTTTGTTAAGGATATTTTTTTAGATGTACACACAATCAATAATGATGACTTAAGACTTCAACATTCTATAATGCTTCACAAAGTTAATATAGGCAACAAACGAACCTCTCCAAAAATTAATGACAAATCGTGCAAGCTCTTTCTAAAAGATTTTCCAGTTTTATAGCAAGCTATTGTAGACTTGAATCGTTCTAGATCCAAGCTATCTTATTGCCCCTTTTCATTTGTCTAACCCGCATAGCTTGTAAGTTTGCTACTCTCACTATAACCCGAGACAGAAGAGCCTTATGGCCTTTGAGAAACCTTCTCTTGACCCTTTAACCTCCTTTTCAATCGTGTCTCCACGTTCTCCAAGAGTAATGTAAACTCCTGTCCATTCAAACTTTCCCGAAAGAAAGAGAAAATTAATAAACAAAAGGGAGGGGGAAAAGTTTATTGTTAATTAGTTGTCAGGAGGAAGTTTATTTCAAGAGTGGAGGGGGAGTTAAGATAAGATAACGTAGGCTTTGAAAATGGGTATCAGCCAGGTACGCGGTCCCTCACCAACAGATGGTGACGATGTCAACACCATAAACCCCTGATTTCGTCCTTTGCAAAGTATAGGGTAAGGGGTGAGTAATTTCCCCTCTTTTAACGGCTTCTTTCTGTCAGTGGCAGGGGAAAGTCAGCCTAAGGCATAGGTCTTTTGCAGACATGCTTATTTTATTTTTATCAATATTAGCAATGCATCTTACTAATCTATCGGGTTATACCCTTTTGTACTAACTTTTCTATTGGTTTTAGATTGGTTAGAGATCAGGGAGGTTATATTAGTAGGAAATGTACCCAAACTTACGTGGAGGGAAGTTATAAAAATATTGTGGAAAAACCAGTCTCACTACATTCAACCTAGATTCGAACCTCAATCTCCCTGTCATTGGCAGTTTAGTCATCTGTGAGATTAGCGCGTTAGACCACGAGGCCACCGAAGCAGGTCACGTTTTATTCACTCGGGAAGTCGTCTAAATACTTAACAGGCGGTATGTGAGAAAAATTATTTACTAAATAAGGTTATCTTGTTTAAACATGTCACTTGTCTGCAGCTGTGGTCAAATGGACTAAACGTCTGGACCATACAATCTGGTGTTGAGAAGGTTAAGGTTTGAATTCTGGCTGAATTTACTGAAGAAATCCTTTCACCCCTTCCTTATTAATGGTTTATTTCTCTTACTTCAAAATAAATTTAGTATATTACTTCTTAATTCCTGATCTATCAGCATACTTAAAATACGTTTAACCCACCTCGGTGGCGTAGTTGGCTAACCCACTCGTCGTGTTGAGCTCGACTGCCGAGGATGGAGAGATCGAGGTTCAAATCTCGGTCGTGTGAACTGGGGGGAGGGGGGGGTGTTTCCTAAATTGTTTTTACACTCTCCCTACAAGCAAATGAGGGTTCACTTCCTCTAATTTAACCTTCCCAATTCATAATCCATTAGCGTAATTAGTACTTAAAAGCGTATAACCCGAACGGGTAGTAAGACGCAGTGCTAAATATTATTATTATTAAAATACGTTTAAAACAGATGAGTAATACAACGCGTTTGAAAAGAAATTAATAATAAGAAAAAAACATTAATGTGTAATTATTCATTCAATAACCATTACTCGTATGTATTATAATTTATTACAAAATATGTTTTTAATCAAAGCTTTATCCTATTTGGGATTACTTTTATTTGCTAAGGTCTTGAATGACAGTCTTCCGATTGGATTAACCTACTCTTTTGACCAAAGCAAAGATACGCCACTAGCCTGGGATTAAAATCTTAATTAAAAGTGTGAAAATAATTGAGTTGCAACCATTTATTAACCATATTTGTATTTATTAAAGTTTCAAAGATTTTTATTAACTGGCCCAGGCAATTGAAGGTATCACGGACTTAACGCCATACTCATATAATCTATCTTATTGGGACAAGTAATTCAGGGTCCTACTAGGTTATTGAGTAATCCTCGCCATAATGATTCTCCACTAAGTTTCTTTGAATGTTTGGAAATATTTCTAATAAAATCTAACTTTCCCGATTCTTATCCCCATTAATGAAATTTATTTAGTTTATTCCGGAGCGCTAGTAAAAACAATAGTTTATGTAAAATATTTTAAATATTTATAAAACCTTTCTACCAATAAAGTGTATATTAATAGCATGTAATGTGATATCTGTTTCGATCTATCTAATCCCTAATACATTCCTAATTTTTTTGGTACATGTGGGGTGAGATGGGCCCTTAAATAATGACCAGTGTATAAAATGTGGTTTTACTTAATTATTTTACACATATATTTTGAGTATCCTGGCCAAGTGTTAAGACAAGGAACGTGAACAAACTATACACATCTTCTAATAATACGTATTATTGATCTATATTTATTTATATTATTTAATGTACTTATCATAAACATTTTGAACTGAATCTTTAAATCAGTACATGACTTACGAACTAGATAAATCTTATAAATGGCACCACACCCAATCTCTCAACCGTCTATATATAGAGTTGAAAGTGGAAGCTTTAATTTAATAAAAATTAAATATTAGGTATTCCTTGGAATGTATTCATAGTCAGGCTTAGGAGATTCAAAGAATCTCTCAGTGTATGGAATGAAAAATTTAAGTGAAATTGAGATTGGCTGACCTTCAAATCTTGGATATTTATATATATCATTATATATATAGTATGTATAGTCATAATCCGGCTTAGGAGATTCAACGAATCTCTCAGTGTAAGGAATGAAAAATTTAAATGAAATTGAGGTTTGGCTGACCTTCGAATTTGGATATATATCTTCAATCTCACCTAAATTTTTTCATTCCGTACACTGAATGATTCGTTTAATTTCCTAATCCTGACTATGAATACATTCCAAAGAATACCTAATATGCAATTTTGATTAAATAAAATAAATGTATATATAATTTATGTTTTATAGTATCCTACGTTCATAATTTATAATTATACAATGAGGAAATTACACTTTTTGCAATAATTTATATGCTACAAGACTGGTGAAGGGTGGTAGATAAAAATGATCTGAAGTACGAATACGGACGGCTACATCAGATATCTTATTCGTAAATATTGAAAAATCACAACTGGAAACGGTTCCTATTTATTATTGGCTCGTTTTATAATACTAATTCTTGCCGTGATTTTTCTCTTTGTTGCATCATACCACTTAATTAACTATTATTATTTGTTATGTTTAACTTAAAAGATTATTTTATTTAATGATAAATAATCATACATAGATCCAGGTTTCAATGGTGTTGAAGAAAGAGGATGATGTTATGAATAAGCCCCCCGCACACAGAGTAGTGGGATGAAGCTGGAAATTCATTAGGGAATTTGTGTTTTCTTTTTAAGCAACAATTTTACCAACATTCTGGACTGCTATCCTTTAAAAACAGTAATCGTTTGTCAAAATTGGTTCAACCATTTTCTCGTAATTTCAACTAACGTGGCTGGGGTAACCAAGCAATGCATATTGGTAACGCAGGGTACTTCTGCTAGTAAGAGATATAATAGACAGATGTGCTACAGACTGAATTAATGCGTCGGGCCACTGATTTATTAAAAACCGTGGGGGGAAAAAACCAATCAACACTTAAGTGTATATTCTATTTTTTTAATCGATTTTATTTTATTTTTTTACGTACCTAAGTCCATAAGTAGAGTAGAGCCCTGGCTCTTCACTACTTGATCACTTACTGTGACACCACGAAGCACTCCCGCTCAATTGTGTTACATTACTTACCCCTTTCCTCCCTCAAAACCTGTCACCCCTCACCTGATGCAGTGATAGTTTGTCTTTGTGTCTGCCTGATGTAATCAGTTAAATGGCAAGCTTTTATTCACATAGACTTGACCAAAGAGGGTAGGATATTTAGTAAACCTTTAGAAAAAAATAATCACATTAGTTTTACGATCAACATTGATACCATTTTACTATATTATTAGTATTATTTAATAGGTGTTGATATTGTATAACCAAAGAGATGCCCTCAGATCACATGAATTGGCCGATGAATATATGAAAAAAGGATTAAGTAGCGTTTGTAACTGTTGGATTTTATTCCTTTTGACAAAAGCATGCCATAAATCAAAACATTTCTATTACGTCTAGTGACTTGGAACATTTCAAAACATTTATTTTACTTATAGTGACTTAGAATATTCCTAACAAATTATTTTTGAGAGTTAGCTAGTTAGGAACACGTAATTTTTTGGGGGTAAGTAAGTGGTTAGGAACAATTTAATTTTTGGAAAGCATGTAGTTAAAAACAAGATATTCTTTGGCTGTGAGTGTTTAGGAACAAGATATTTTTGGGAGTAAGTGGCTAGGAACAAGATTTTGTGGTGGTATTTGGTTAAGAACATGTTTTTCTTTGGTTTGGGTTAGCTAGGAGCAATATAATTTTGGGGATTAAGTGGCAAGGAACAAATGTTTTGGTAGTAAGTTGTTAGGAACAAGTTATTATGGGGGTTAGTTTAGTAGAAACACGTTATTTTGGAGGTAAGAGGTTAGGAACAAGTTATTCTTGGGGGTAGGTATTTACTAGGAACAAATCATTTTGGGGGATAAGTGTTTGTATATAAGTTATATCGAGTGGTAAGTAGTTTGGAACAAGCTAAAATTTGGGTAGTTGGTTAGGAAAAAATTAATTTTGAGAATAAGTTGTTAGGAATTTTTTTTTTAGTAAGTGGTTTGAAACAAGTTATTTTTTGGAGATAAGTGGTTAGGAATAAGTTAGATTTTGGGGGTAAGTGGTCAGAAATATAATATATTTTTGTAGGTAAGTAATAACCGTTTGGATTATACGCTTAGTAGGAAGTTAGGAACAAGTAATTTATAGTATTAAATGGTTAGGAACAGGTTTTTTTTGGGTGTGTGTGGTTAGGAACAAGTCATTTACTTAGGGTAAGTGGTTAGAAGGGCCACCACATCTTACCACTCGTCCGTGATACCCCTCATTCTTACAATAGGGGAGTAGGTGTATTAAAGATTTCCTTTTGTTAAATGTACATGCATTTGAGTAGGGGGAGTGTGAGAAAAAATTAAGTGAAAAAAATATCTCAGTACCTTCGGCTGGAATTCCAAATCCATACATTCCCGTGCCACCAAACCAGAATGGATTTATCTGACATTTAGTCCATGGCACCCCGATGGAAATGAGGATGTGGGGGAGAAGGGAGTGAGTAGCTAAAGGCACATATTTGCCATTAAAGGCGAGGTCAAGCTTAATTTCCACAGGGGTGTGCAAGAGTTTTTTTCAGTGTCTTTCTTATACTCTCTTTACTCTACGTCTGTAGAAATTAATCTAAATAGATCTTCTTCCTCTTTTATTCTTGTATAGCGCCATTTAGAATCCATATGGCACCCAAGTGTGGGTACGTCAATTAAATGTCAGATTTATTTAGTCCAGTTCGCAAGTGATAGAGAAGTGGGGGCTCAAATTCAAAGAGGTTTTGCAGTCTACCCCATTACACCCTATCATTATCTTGAGCTACTTATATCTATATCAACTCATTACACCCTGTCCATATATTAAGATAATTTTACCCAGTTCACCTCATTACACCTTATCTCTATCTTGAGCTAGTTATATACAGTCCACCTCATTACACCCTATCATTATCTTGAGCTACTTATATCTGTATCATCTCAATACACCTTATCTCTATCTTGAGCTAATTTTACCCAGTTCACCTCATTACACCTTATCCCTCTCTTGAGCTAGTTATATCCAGTACATCTCAATACACCTTACCCTATCTTGAGCTAGTTATATCCAGTACATTTCAATACACCTTATCCCTACTTGAGCTAGCTTTATCCAGTTCACCTCATTACACCTTATCCCTCTCTTGAGCTAGTTATATCCAGTACATCTCAATACACCTTATCCCTATCTTGAGCTAGTTATATCCAGTTCACCTCATTACACCTTATCCCTATCTTGAGCTAGTTATATCCAGTACATCTCAATACACCTTATCCCTATCTTGAACTAGTTATATCCAGTACATCTCAATACACCCTATACCTATCTCGAGCTAGTTCCATTCAGTCCACTTCATCACACCCTATCTCTCTCAGGTCTATTCTATTATTATCCTCCCCTCTGCGTCAATGTTTTCCCAAGGTCTCCTCCCATAAGGCTTACCAGTCAATACCCTGAACACCATTCTACATTCTATCATTCACGCAGCATCAATGGAATGTAGAAAACATGTATATCATCAAGAAGAGAAATTAAATTAGTTATGACTGTAGTAGAGTGATCTGTAAGTTTACATTTTTAAATACAAAACCATATTCATGAAAATAATTCTAAAAATAGACATTGATGTAAATTTACATATCCAATTCATTGAAATATCAAGCTGGGGGAAAAAACTAATATAATTTGCCTGAAATTGGATCAAAATTAGACGTTTTAAACCATAATTAATAATAGATGGTTAAAATCTAATTAACCATATTACTGTTAATTTGATTGTAAATCCTGTTTAAACCGTTTATACTGAAATAAAACTGGAGAGAGGAGTCTAATATTAGTTCCTATGTTAATTAGACTGAGATAATTGTAGTAATTGAGAAGAACGTTGCGACACAAGGACACAACTAATTAAACCATATTAAATCGTTCGCTTGCATTCACTTTGACAAAAAATAATATGTATTTTTTTTATCATACCGTAGGGAAATCATAAAATTCGTTCCACAGAAAATTAAGCTCTATTTATACTTAATAATTGTATAAATTTGATTATAAACTAAGCTTTAATTTCTTTCATGCGTTAACAACATTAAGTGCGTAAGTTTTAATTGCACTGCGTACACCATTGCGAAGCCCCTGCAAAACATAGAAAGTTGAGAAAACACATAGAATCATTTGTTTCCGAATTATTGTTTTTTTAAATAAAATGAAAAATTTCAATAAATAGGCCTTCAAGGTAAAATAATGGAATGTTTTTTAAACTGGGATAATCCATTGAAAAGCTTATAAAGAGGATATTTTAATAGGAAATAAAATGATTAATTAATATTACTGATTCAAACGCAAATATCCTCAACCCTCTAACCTATAAAATATTGGGTTTTATATATTGCCATTAAACTCCAAGTTTCCTGTTTTATATTAATGAAACTTTTTTTTTTTCGCTAAACGTCAATCCAAGTTCTTCTTAAAAATGCTAATTCCTTCTGAGAAACCTGTAAAAGACATTAATTGTTATAGTAAGAAAATACTGGTAACAATGTCCTTTTTTTAAAACAAAAGTCTACCTTTGATATTGTGTGAAAGTTTATCTAAACCCAAATACAATGTCAATATATAATCAGTCATGTACCCTTCATCTAGCCTGCAAGGTAGAAAACCTAGTTGGCATGTTTCGATTCTCGTAAAGTTTATAAAATATAGTCATAATTTGACCAGTCAGGGTAAAACTGATATCTTTCAGGGTAAACGGATTTTATATATTAGTATGTTATAGTTTGCACCAAAATTTTCATAAATCAGTTACCAGTAAATCATCCCGGATTAGGTAGGCCTATTACTCAGAAAAATCAACATTATTTTGATAAAAATATAACAAACTATTTTATGTGAATTTCGAACAAATCTTCTATAAACAATTACATGACACTACAAATTTTCAAAAAACAGTTATCATGAGATATCATAAATGATTGTTAACTGTTTATTAAAATCAAATATTTTAAATTTTAATTAAAATTATTAAGTACTAGCCCCTTCCCCGTAAAAAAATATTGTAAATAATCAAGTAAAACAAAGCTTCATATCATCCATCATGTCAATATAAAAACAAAACTATTTTTTACTTACTATTTTTGAAAATACAGTCCTACCATCACTGTATATCCTCCCTCCTATTTTCATCTCATTCCTCTTTCCTCGCCCCTATCCCCCCACCCCCTTCACCAACCCCACTTTCCCTTCAACAACTTTTTTTTTCCAGCGACTATATAATATACTATCGACATTTTTATGAGGAATAAATTAAATTTTCAAAATGAAATATAGCCTGTGTTACTTTCTGATAATTTAACTTTATATTGGTGAAATAATTTTTTAAATCGGTCCATTAGTTTTTGAGTTTATCCATTACAAACAAAAAAAATCAAATCATTCCTCTTTATAATATTAATATAGAAGTAGGTGACCTGGTGGTCTAGGGGTAAGGTGTCAGACTTCTGTGCTGGGGGTCCGGGGTACAATCCTCGGTCCCGGCACAGATTTATTTGATTGCCAAACACTTCCTTCACCTCTGACAAGACGTGTATTAATAACAACTTGTGAATGTGGGGAATTCCAGGCCTTCACCGTGGTTCGGATCCCACGTTAAACTGTAGGTCCTTCATTTCGTCTCACAATCACCCTACCATTACACATTAGCGTAAGTTTGTATAACCCGAACGGGTAGTAAGAAGCGGTGCTAATAATAATAATAATAATAATAATAATAATAATAATAATAATAATAATAATATAGAAGTATAGATACAGTTAACCGCAAATACTTGATCGTTCCTTTACCTAAGAATGGAGTCAGTTACTTAATGCTTTTTAGATATGCGAAACGAAATAAAATACATTGTCCAAAAACCAAATGGCATAATAAATCTTCATATTCCAACAAGGAACAGATATTAACTAAACATTGTTACAGATACATATTGAGAGAAAAGTAACATCCTGTTCATTTAAGATCACAGCATTCAAATCCACATTTCTTGGACCTTAATATATATATATATATATATATATATATATTCAAATCCACATTTCTAGGACCTTAATATATATATATATATATATATATTAAGGTCCAAGAAATGTGGATTTGAATGCTGTGATCTTAAATGAACAGGATGTTACTTTTCTCTCAATATGTATCTGTAACAATGTTTAGTTAATATCTAATAGTTAATATATATATATATATATATATATAGGTCAAAAAATGTGGATTTGAATATATATATATATATATATATGTGTGTGTGTGTGTGTGTGTGTGTATGTCAATAGCTCAGAAATTATTGATTTATAAAAATATATTTCAATTTTTTTTTAGCTTTAATAGCACTACAGCTTAGTAATGATAAGATATTTCATATCTCGAAGAGATTTGGAGATTTTATCAAGATTGGAAATTTCCACTTATGTAAAGTACCTCGTAAATGATTTTCCCGTAAAAATGAAATGGGGTATTTTGTTTGTAATGTTAAACAGTGTTTGGATAAGAATTTTAATGAAATTATTATAGCAGATTTAAAGATAATCACTTTTTTCTATTCTAGTTTATATGTTAACTACCCCTAACTTTAGGTTAGGAAATTTAACACTAAGAAATTCTAGATACCAGCTTTCAGTCCTATTGGTAAAATATTTTAGGATATAAATCGTGATAAAAACATACAAACAAATGGCAACAAATAAATATTTTTTTATATTCAGTGGGTTATAAATTCGATAACTATCAATATCTAAAACACGTTTTTTTTATCATAGAATTTTTCTTCTCCGAGAAACCACGATAAAGAAAAATGGATATAGTAATTTTGTTAATTGTTTATGGCTAAAAATGTGTCCTGTTATTTTAAAATAGTGTAAGTTCTAGAAAAGCTAGCAAACATTATAGTTTATAATATTAAACAGCCCCAATATAGCTAAAAAATTTAAACCATTTTTGATTCATCTTGATTTTTCAAAAATCAGGCAGCAAAAAGTTTCTCTCAGTGTTAAGATTAGAATTAAAATCAAAATAACGATCAGAGGTGCAACCGTACAACAAATAAATATCAAAGATAAAAAAAATAATCAAATACCGGTTTTGGCTATAGCCTTAAGGACAGACTGAAAGAAATATAGACATGAGGAAATACAACATTGTCAGATCCTTTTTTTGTTTCAGGAACACATAAAACAGCAAGATCTAGAATAATCTCAAGGCAGAAAATTTTCATACCACAATGCTATTTCTAAATAATATATTAAAACGATTTTACTAAATAAAGGCCCACTTCAGTGACCGAATAGTTAAACGTACTACACTCGCAGTAAGCTATGTTTCCGATGTCAGGGAAATCATGTTTAGAATCTCAATCGGATGTACTGAAGGGGCTTTTTTCCAAAATGGTTTTCCACTCTTTCTCCGCAAAAATGCCTGTAACCTTCCTCTAAATATAACCTTCATATTCCTGAAACCACTAGTGTAATTAATACATAGTCTTATAGCCTAGACGGGTAGTAAGACTCCGTGCTAAATAAAATACAAGTATACTAATACCATTTGATAAACTCTGGTCTTACTACCCGTTCGGGTTATACGCTTTAAGTACTAATTACGTTAATGGATTTAGGAATTGGGAAGGTTGAATTAGAGGAAGTGAACCCGTATTTGCGTGGAGGGATAGTGGAAAATCAATTAGGAAAACCCACCCCCAGTTCACCCGACCGAGATTCGAACCTCGATCTCCCGTCCACAGCAGTCGAGCTCTTCACGACAAGCGCGTTAGCCAACTACGTCACCGAGGCGGGTCTCTAGTTTAATAAAAAGTACATCTAATTAAAAAGCTACTGGCAGTCAAAATACCCTAGTTTCACCTCTATAATTTTAGTGAGGGCACTATAAGTTGTCTCTCCTTTGCGATGACGTCAGCATTCCAATTATGTAACAATAGGTTGATAGCTCCTTCCCATCAACTATCGGATTTTAATTACGAACCTTCAGTCTGATGTTATCTCGTGTTAATTATAAAGTTGACAAGTCTTGTAATAGGACTTATCTAACTGTTCCCTTTCATTTGTCAGGGGTGGAGAAATTCTAATGTTAGTGTATGAAATATCTGTATTATTTTAACTACAGTTTGGACAGCAAATTAACTCTCAATTTTATAGATCAAAGAATAGAGAATTTTACTTTCTTACTATCTTACAGGTAGACAAAGTATTGTGATTGTCAAAAAATCAAACTCGAGATTTTGATGAATCTTGACGATTCATGACCCCCCCCTCTCCCCTCCAAGTCCGAAAAATGGTTTTTGAATTTCCATCCGTCTGTCTACACCTCAAATTAGAGCCTAAATTATTTTACCAGTTGGGCTAAAACTTGGTATCTAGGGTTTTCATAGGGTTTACCCCAAGGGTTTTTATAATTGAATATCCAACCCTAAAATTAAGGGTAGTTTACTTAAGGGCAAAAAGAGAAAAAGTAGATTTTCCCAAAATTGGCTCTAATGATTTGGATTAAATTTCATTTCTAAGCATTAATAAGTATTACAAACAAAATGGCTACTCTCAATATTTCGGCAAAATGATTTTAAGGGCTCCGGTCTGAAGCGTAAATTCTCATTTCGTATCATATCTCCAAAACTAACTTATTTGAGAAATGAAATTACTTATCATTACAAATATGTAGATCGATTTATAATACAAATATTTTAACCGAAGCATATTTTTATAAATCCATTAACTTTTAAGCTATACGCAAATATATTTATTTTTTAACATTTTGAACACTAAATTTAAAAGTATTGTGACCGCAAAAAAAAATCTAACCTGAAATGTTAATGGATGTCAACGTCTCATGACCCCCCGAACCCTAAAAAGTGGTCTTTGCAATGTCATCTGTCAGTGTGTCTGTTTAAACATAAAATTAAGAGTAGTTTAATAATGGGTGAAAAGAGAAAAAATTGTTTTTTTCAAAATCAGCTCTATATTGATTAAAATTCATATCTAGTCATGGATTAAGATTATAAATAAACTATTTTCATTTTCCCGTGAAAATAACTCTTAGGGTATTTTACAGAAGCTGAAATTTACGTATCTCTGCAACTATTTGAGATACTAAATAGCTTATCATTGTAGTACTATTAAAAATTAAAAACTTTTATATGAAATGTATTTTTATAAAACCAACCGTTCTTTAGATATTGGCAAATATATTAATACGATTTTGTGAGCTTTAGTTGTAAAGATACACTACTTAAGTTTTAACGCAATAATTCTCCAATGCCATAGAGTAATTAAATATAAGTAAGTCTTTCAAAAAGCTTATGTTGTTTTTCCTTAAACATCTTAGGAAAAATATTTGTACAACAATGATTTATCTCCTTCATTTTAGACTCAATAGTCAATATTTACATTTTTTATAGGTCAAAATTTATTTATGAGGAATTTAATACCTGCAATGACATGAATAATGTTCAACACCTAATAAAATGTCAAAAATTTTAACAAGAATTCGAAATTTTAATACTAAGTGTTGACCCTTGGGGACCCTATATTGATATTTTTTATCGGTCCAAACATACAATTTAAGACATTAATTCTTTAAAAATAAAATTATTAAATTTAAAACCGCGATCAAAAAATGTTTCACATAAGGTTGGTGCAATTAATTCTTGGGTTTGCTGGTGTATATTATTTGAATTCACATGTTTTACAAGTTTTGAGTAAATTTTTCCATTTTAAAACAATAGAGCGAGAAAGTCCATGCGGAGCTCCGTACCATTTATTTATACTAGTTTGAAAATATTTTTTTTAAAAGAAAGCTTTAGGGATCTAAACTTTATAGTTATAATAAATAGAAGGATGTGGTTGATTTTTATGTAAACACACAAATGCCTTATACAGTAGTAAAGTGAAGAAAATTTAATAAAATACGTCCTTAAAGGGAGAAGAACCGCAGTCTCCTGAATAATAATCAAGTGCCCTTTACTATTTCTCTTACTTATTTAATATGTGTAGTTATTATACATACTTTTTCATAAATACTTATGTAATAGTTTAGAAAATACTTATTAGATATATACGTGTTTTAAAGAGCTATATTTTTTTAAATATATAAGAGTTAAAACCTATACATTTTCAGTGAATTGGGAAACTCTAAAAACTAACCACTGCCCACTTCCAAATTCTGTTATTTTTAATCCTCTCTCAATTTACACACTAAGATAATTCCTTATGGTGGGAATGGATGTAACGCGAGATAAATGAAGTGTTTTGCAGTATTTATATCAAAATATTATTTTAATTATATATTCATAATACTACTCCAGTAGAAAAATAGAGTTTAATATTCTTCCCATGGCAAACCTAACAGTTCTTGAATATATTCCATGAGCATAGTGGTTAAAGATGAGAAACTTTTTAAATAAAGATATAAAGTTGTCAATTGATTCCAGGGCACCATTGAAAGATATTCAAGAACTATTGAGGTCACCATTTTAAGGAAATTAAAACTATATTTCTATCGGAGAATTATTTGAGTTATTTTGACCAAAATGTGTTATGATAAAAAAAAACTCCAAAAATTCTGCCCCTAGCTTTCGTTCCCCACACTCCCACCTTAAGACTTACATCACGAAATTTGTTTCCATATTTCCTTAAGCTTGATGCTGTATGTCACTGATAAAGTAGTTATTTCCATAGCTATATATATTTATTTATGTATACGCTTTCTATTTTAAGCTACTTTATTTTGAGTCACGTAATACTCTAAGGTCATTTCCTTCAACATTTCTAACGTTATATTAAGCTTTCAAAAATATAAAATTTTCTCCTCAAGGTTTTCTGTTACTGCAGTGCCTTCCCGCTGACCTGTTAGCCCCTTCAATAGTATTTGGTTAGAGAAATGGGGGTTGAAGAGGTTTATTGGGGATATTTTGTAGGTGCGACAAATGGGAACCCATGGGGAATATTTCGACAGGTACCAACTTAGAGACACCAAATTTTCGTCACATTTATTCTATCTCAGAAATAACTTATGTAAACGCAGTATAAAATATTGGGGGTTTGATCTCTTTAGCACGCTTATCTATTTAGACTAGGTCACTGTTTTGAGTCTTGAGATGGAAATAAAAAGACCCTTGTTTTGAATATTGTGGATTTCTCCCTTCATTGTGTGTGCAAAAGTTAAATAATTTTTTTTAAATGGGTGCTTATTTAATAATTTGTTTCATTGTTACTTTCTCATATCAAGAAAAAGTATGGTCATTGTTAAAAAAAAAATCCATGACGTGATCATGTGGAGTGTGTGACTAGTTTTTACGTTTTATTTTGATACGTACCCATAAAAAGATGATTCTACAACTCTGTCCCCATGTATGTCTGTCCCTGGTCACTGATCCTTAACAGTTTGATTGATTATTTTTTCAAAATTCAAATTCATATGTAAAAGGGAAGTACCACAAAAACTGTTTTTTTTAGCCTAACACTTCAATTGAAGTTTACTGATGAGTAATTTTTTTTTATTCCAAATTTTTCAAAAATTATTTTAACGATTTTATTTAAAATGTATGTCTAGGATTTGTTTAACATGATAAATATGACCATATATTATTATATATGACATGATAGTCCATATTTTTACAATAAAGGAAGTAGAATTAATGATAAAAGTTTGCCCAAATGTATGATTATCTCGTGTTAACAACTAATTCTACTGCAATCAGTTAATACTCAAACCCGAACCTCTTTTTCAAAGACAAACAATTATATTGCGATACACATGTCTGAGACTGCATAGTCACCATTTGCTGATATCAGCTATAACCTAATTTAGATAGGAAGAACAGTTAATAAAAAGTTCAAATATAATTTTTTAGATCAAACTTTGATAGCATTTTACTTAATTATAAATGCTATATTATAGGTATGAATATAATGAAAATAGTTTTAATAAAGTTTGGAATTAATCCTTTACTCTTCATCCTAGCAGAATTCTACTCTATTTCATAAAATGCACGATAAATCCCATCTTTTAAACAAGTAATTAAGTTAATACATATTGATGAAGAAAAATACATGTTGATTATTTTGTGATAGATATAATACTAATTTAATATAATTTTTGAGGTATTAACGTGCACTTTCTGAACTTACTGATTATGTCAGCACACAACTTAGAGACTAACATAGATCTATAACAGATTCATCACCCAGGCTCTGTCTGTTAATTAAAACTTGGAAAGGTAAAACTCACATTTCCTCAATGATAATTTTTGGACCATGCGGGAGATCAATCCTGGGACCCTTATATCAGTCGGCAGACACGCTAACGACTTAGTTGTTGATAATTTCATTAGGTTGATTTTATTTTTGTATCCACAAGCATATTGAGTAATACCTTTTTCGTAATTTATTAAAATCTCAGGATCTGCATAGGTTTTCCCGCGAACTAAAAGATCTGATTAAACTAGTGTGGCCCTATTTTTCATTTGGGAGTCTTTAAAGAATTTAATTAAATACAACTTTTCCTATATAAAAAAATTATGCAAAAATCCTATAAATAATATAAGTTTGATGCATTTCACACAGTTTCATAGCATAAAGAAATATAATTTTTAAGAATAATATGTGTACATATATCCTAAGTTAATAAATAGGATTAGTCTGTCACCTTAGTCTAGTCAGGTGCATGTCTGTATACTGAGATATGTTTCCCAGGTTCTATTCCCGATTTTGTTGAAATTTTTATTTTCTTGAATTGTGAGTTTCCGCTAATGCAGTGATGAATTAATGGTCAGCTGCCGGATGATGTGTCAATTCTAGAATTAATTTAGTTTATAAGTAATGTGCTGATTTATTTGTCTGTTTAGTAAGTGCACGTTAATAACCTTGAATATATAAATATACGGTTAAATTGAATCTCACACCAAGAAGTAATTCTAAATTATATTCACTCCCTTAACCAAATAATAATAAAAATAATAGCAAACCATTCCTGAAGTGATGGAGGGACAGCTTTAAGGAATACTTGAAGGTAAAATCTTGTATGAAAATTATATATTTCTAACGAGACCTATTATAGTGTTTTAAGCTTAAGAGCAACAATATGAATAATGCCTACACGTAGTTACCGGTAAACTAATAAAAACCAATATTTAATCTCAAAAATCTCAGCTCATTTATTTTAACAAATCTATATGGCCTTTTTTTTTTAACTAGCTCACGTTTTTAGGTTGAATACAACACCACAGTTCTAGAGGTTTTCCCAACGTGAATATGTAAATACGTCGACGTGATCTAGAAGAAGCATCGAAAAAGGAAATAACAGACGCAAGAAGGAAGAAAAGAAAATGTTCATGAAATTGCCTCCCCTGAAGATTTCAAGTTCCACAGATGGAAAGCAATGGTGAAAGATGAGAATGGAATAGAAAAAAAATAAAATAAAAGAGAAATGGAAAAAAGAAATCAGACGGTGATATTAGATACAGAGACAATGTGGGTGTTGTGAGGAATTCGTACCACTTTATAGTGAAGGTGCGTATTAACCATTTCAAACACATTACCCCTTAAATTTTACTTGAAATATGTATCTGAAGTAAGGTATAACGTATATATTTAAGTAGCCGATTATATATTCCAAATATTAATTCTCAGACATCCTTTTATTCAACAGTCCCAAATTTACGGTCAAAAGCTATGTAAAAAGAAAAAAGAACCATCTTGGTGGAGTTCCTAAACTAATCAAATAGAACTGTACTAGACAAGGTATTTAGTTGAGACAAAAAACAACAACATATAATCAAGTTACTAATATACCAATTTGTTTATCTATTACTTTGGATATAAATCAAATCAGTTTGGTTTAAATAATTTAAGTTGGCACCCCTATGTAGTGTAAACATTCAAAACAACATATTTATTTATACTGTATATGGTTCTTAGAATACATATTTTTTTTATTAATATCAATATTTTATTTTAAAATTCAATTCTATAAAAATAATAATGTATTTGAAAAAATTTAAGATTAAGAATGTATGTTCTTATAATCTTACTAATATTATAAATGTGAAAGTTTGTGTGTTTGGATGTTTGTTACTCAATCATGCCAAAACTGTTGAACGGATTCGAATGAAACTTTGTACGTTGGTAGAGTATGTCCTGGAATAACATATAGGACTATTCCCAACCTTTGATTTTACATTAATAATAAATATATGATTATGATGTGATTGAAATGATGTTATTTAAGAATTTTTGATTTAATATTTTGTAATTAAAGTAAATAGTAATTAGTGTGACGTAGTTTCATACTAATAAATATGTGATTTTTTTAGCTAAACATTACGAAAAAAATATCATTTCATTTATTTAATTATCTTACTAATTATGAAGGTAAAAATTAAAAATTTATAATTGATAACTTAAATAATATATATTTCTTTTATTATGAAATATTTAACAGTGAAAATTAAAACACGGCAAAATTATTTACAGCTAGAACTGAGAAAAACACATAGATATTTGGAAAAAATAAAGTTTGATTTATGACCAAAACAGTTTAGTTAAAAAATTAAAAGATCTTATCAATTATTGCGGGCAAAGCCGCGATGGGTAAAAGCTAGTAGAATATAAAATAACATAATGCTTGAAGAGAAATAATACGATGAGTTAGAGGCTTCATATTTTTTGATACTGTTTTAAAATGTATCAATCTAACATGGGATGAGCTTTCCCATTCTTAAGAGAGTGAATTTAACGATAAACACTTTATAAGTTAATAGTGATTAGGTTTTTCCATTTTGACCGCAATTTCTTTTCGAATTTAAGGGTTCAATATTATCCACATACCTTTTTTTTTTATTGATAATCAGTGGAATATTTTATGTGTTCATGGAGCCATTATCTGTCATCTTATTACGCTTCTTTAAGATTTTAGAAAAAGCCTATTGATGGACTGAATCAAAGCTATTTTTCTATTACGTTGATGTGAAAATAAAAATTTTCCCTTTACATTTATTTTTAGAGCCAAGGATACTTCTATTTTTTTTTCTTTAAATGGACTGTCATCATTTTTTTTATTACCAAACCTTTTCGTTTGTGTTGGCACGTTTAGAGCAACAAAATACCTCAAAACCTAGAAACATGTCCACGTTATTCACTTATTGACGATACGATATATAAAATAACAAAAAGAAAAAAAGTGTTGAAGATGATATATAAAAGGAAATCCTACGTAAAAGAAATCAATTTTCTCACAACGTAACAAAGCAAGGTAGAAATTGGCGATAAATTGGAAAATATGGGGCGAAGGGGAATTGAGCAGAGGAAACTAACAGAAATTGCGCCTTGAAACTCACTTTGATTGCGGTGGTTTCAATAACGGGACACGTTTAAGGAGAAAGAAACCTTATTTTGTAATTTGATTCCCATTCGAATTATTTTCAACAAAGAACCAGCTTTTGGTAAATGAATGATTCATCGGGAGTCACAGGCCCTTTTGCTCGACTGGTTTGGAAGTATGTATGGAAATCAATAAAAGCCTCTCAAGGGTAGGCACGTGCTCCAAGGATCCAGACATATCTGATTGGCTCGCTATTGATGAGGAAGACAGTGTTCGAAACCTGCCTAGGTGTAAGCTACTAAGTTTTATTTTCCCAAGTGTTGTTTCATTTTTTGTCCACACAAATGTGAGTACACATTGCTTATAACCACCTGGAAAAAGAGGGAAATAAAATAATAATAATAATGGTATTTGGTTAAGCGAGGAAATTTATTGGACACTTTTAAAATTAATTTGAATTTTCAGGTATTTTTGAAAGACAAAGTAGAAGACCATATCTTAGTATAAATATAATTTGTGTCTTGGATTCATTTATTTTTGAGAAGAACACCAACATATTTGTCTTAAATTATTATAGTTTTATCCGCTTCGGTGGCCTCTTTGTTTAAGGTGATATAGGCCTCCTTATTACTGAGACATTTGGGTTGTAATCCTGGTCGGTTTTATTGAAGGAGGGTTTTCCTGAATATTTTCCCCTTATCCTTCAACGTGGATGCAGGCATAATAGCTTTAAAATACTGTTTTCTTAAACTCTAGCCCATTATATTAATTATAATAAATGCGTATAACCGGAACAGTTAGTAATATGTGGTAATAAAAATAATGGTTTATAACTCTTCCTTCACACAAACGGGGAAAACATGTCCTATAACTTCTGCCTTCTTCTCTTTGTAAATAGGAAGATATCACGGATTGGTGGAGAGAATTGGTGCACCAAAAAGTTAAACTAAAATATTTAAAGACGTGGAGTTTTGAGATATATATGTATATAAGAGACATGTTAATTCATCAAAAGTAACTTTGCTAAATGTGAAATGTCTAGAAGTGAGCCTACCTATAAAGAGGTTTCCCGGCACTGTCTCTGAACCATAGCACCATGTAGACCCTGTCTTCCCTTGTTGTTGGTTCGATGTCACATGGTAGAGTAACGCTACGGCCTAGTACAGCGTCAACCCCTACTGTGCTCACTGAAACATGAAAACAGAACATATGTTTACCCACATGAAGCATTCAGACACCCTCCCTTCTTACCCCCTCTAAACCACATACCCGCACACGCACACAGAGGAGGACAGCTGATATGCCACCACATGTGGCCCATCAAGTTGTTGCCATAATTTCATTCCTATTTTATTAAAAATAAAATATAATGTCAAGTTTACCCACTCTCTTTCTCTCTTTCTCTCCCGTTGCATCTGGGGAAGTTTTCAAGACTGAATATGAATTCGGACCCCTTAAATGTGGTCGGGAAGGCAGGTGGTTGGTGATCGGTTCCGTTTATTGGGGCGTTGCATTAAGGATGGATGTATTGATTATTTTCTCAAATGGCACGAAAAACAGCAATTGATGTTTAGCATGACACGACACAATCTTAACCTAGCCTTAATTATGACACAACATGATGCTAAGCAAACCTAAACTACGAAATAGCACAACCATAACCTTAAACAACCTGTTATTAGGCATAACATGACCATAAATCTGTGAAAAATGAGTTGGAAAGAGATTAGTTCATTGGTAAAAATTCGTAATATGGCTTAGGCCATAAATGTACTTCTAATGTATTGGTGGGGCTGAACTATCCCTTTCTCCCTAGATTTGAAAAAAAAAATTCTTAGTCTAAGCCCATTTATTTTTATAGCTAATTAAAAAATAATAATAATATTAGCACCGCGTCTTACTACCCGTTCGGGTTATACGCTTTAAGTACTAATTACGCTAATGGATTAGGATTTGAGAAGGTTGAGTTAGAGGAAGTGAACCCGCGTTTGCGTGGAGGGAGAGTGGAAAACTATTTAGGAAAAATCACCCCCAGTTCACCCGATCGAGATTCGAACCTCAATCTCCCCTCCTCAGAAGTCGAGCTCAACACGTCTAGAGCGTTAGCCAACTACGCCACCGAGGCGGGTTATAGCTAATTAAATTTGGGCATGGAGTAAACCCCTGATAGCTTAGTAGTTAGGAAAACAACCACACAAAATTGGAAGGCCAGATTTAAAATTTAGTTCCGGGTATCATATCTCAATACTGTATTTACACAGCCTTTCAATTGAAAATGTGTGTCTGAAAAAAAAAATGTTTAATTTTTTTTTATAGGTGCAACTTATACGTTCATCCTTTCAATTTTTCTCATTTATATAATTTTGAGAAATTTATATCAAATTACATTTTGAACAGTTTTATTTACTATACTTACATTTTAAAATCAAGATTATTTAAACCCTTAATAAAAGAGGTAGCTTATCTTAGCTTAGCTTTGAGGAAGTTTTGATAACGTTAACGTGCACGTGTAAATTAATAACCATAATATAATAACTACAGATGCACACATATATTCTAATTTACTCCTCGTTATCAATGTTAATCCAGTAATTATTAGTGAGACTTACATCTGAGACTGAATGCTCTTCAACTTTCATGCTTTACACTTGATATCAATGTTAGAAGCAGTGAAACCATTATTATTTAAACACAAATATGACCTCAAGCGATTAAAAATTAACGTATTTATATTGAAAGGGCTATTTAAAAAATTCAAACATATTTTATCGGTCAAAATTGATATAATTATCAAAATTTATTAGTAGGCCACCATTTTAGGTAATGATTAATATCCTTCACAAAAGTGAAAGCTTAGAATCACATATCTTAACATATGGATAAATGAATATAGATATAATAGTTTTTTTATAGCTGACAGATCTTTCGTGGTCTGTAGCTTCCTACATCTCCAATTTAACCATTGGAAAATTTAATTTTGATTCTATTTGGTTTGTCAAGTTTGCAAAACAAAATATATATTTAAAAAAAACTACATTGCGTTGGCCCGCAAACGAGCTATACCAACCAACCGACCACCATATATTGCCAACATTTCCAGATAGAGGGTGTCATGTATTCAACACAAACGACCTACACTGACATTAATCTCAGTTTTATAGACCGGAACAGGTAAGTATTTACTCATGTGGCTCCTCATTTGTAATACAAAGGCCGAGTTTGAGCCCTTTCCAGACCCAATGCAGTACAGAAATATCTGGAATGACCGGGTATCTAACCCACGACCTTTGGACGTCTGACCACTATACCACATAGGCAGTCAATAAGAAACATATGTAATTGCAAAAACCAAAAGTTTATCTAATGTAATGAACCGTATAAGAATCGCCACATAAAATCCAATGGGGTTTAATGTACCCTAACTCACATAAAACTCAATACTATATTACACATGATAACGAGAACGAAACACGAGGTTATTATACCACGAGCTAATTGGATCATCCAAGGGGTAAAGAGGGAGAGGTTCTGGGAAATGAAGGAATCAAAACCATCACCATAGATCATAATAAAACTCTTTTATAATATGATTATACCAGTTTTAATTAATGTTTTTAGTATGCTCAAATCTTTTATACCATAAAAACTGGTAAAGCTCTCATAATTTACAATTATATTTTATTTTGTGTTGTATTTTGAGCCCATGCATTGTGTCTACAGCTATCGTGGATAATTGGATCGATTCTAAATAAACTATTTAATATTACAGTATCGTGTGCTCTTTAATTATTTTTTATTTGAAATTAAAAAAAAATATTTTAAAAAAGCTTACTTTAATGGCAATCAACCTAAAGATGTTTAAATTTTATAAAAATAATAAACAACTACATTTTATTGAGGAAATCATTTAAATAAATAACTTATGTTTTTGTTTATTAATTTAAATTAACTCTTATCTGTGTACTTTAATAAAATTGTGATTTAAAATAGGTTACATAATGATGAGTTACATATATTGTACTCATCAAAAAATATTTTTAGGATGATCACGCTTCGTATATTACGGTGGACTATACATGCAGCGTGAGTGGGAGAATCGATAACCTTGTTTAGGGTACTGACAGGCAAATCCATTAATAAGAAACTACTGGGAGACCTAGACGAAGATGGGAGGATAACATTAGAATGGACTGGATAGAGGTAGGTGTAATAAGGTGGACTGGATATAACTAGCTCAAGATAGGGATAGGGTGTAATGAGGTGGACTGTATATAACTAGCTCAAGATAGGGATAGGGTGTAATGAGGTGGACTGGATATAACTAACTCAAAATAGGGATAGGGTGTAATGAGGTGGACTGGATATAACTAGCTCAAGATAGGGATAGTGTGTAATGAGGTGGACTGTATATAACTAGCTCAAGATAGAGATGGAGAACTTTTACAAATGCGACAATGAACTTTTTAGTTCCTAATGTCATAAAGTAAATAAGTATGTAAACAACTTTCTTAATTTCCATTTTTAACTTGAAAATAAAGATTATGGAATACTGTCTCTAATTTAAATTGTGTTGTTTTAAATTTCTGAATGCTATTTTAGGGGCTGTGCATATAGAGGGATAGTTTAGAATTATTCGTTGTATTACATAATTCCATCCATAAATTATTGAATTATTTTATAGTTAAATTAACACTCCTAATATTATTTATTTACTTGTTTGTATGTTTCAGATTCCCTAAACTAGAGTTAAGAAATTCGTCTCCCAACTGGTTTTAAAAGATATTAAAAAATTTTAGTCAAATAATATATTTATGAAAATATTATTTTTATGATCGTTAATTATTAAATGTGTTTATATAGTTTCCATGATCAACTACAAAGGAATTAATTTATATAAGCCTTTGAAATTATTAGATTATTAGATGTAAATTAAAATGGGTAATCACATTATTGATAATTATGAGTTGTATGATATTAAATATGCTCATAAAATGTGTTAATACCAATTATTATTACAACCAAATAAATTATATTTATGCTTTGTAAAAAAAATTGGATCAACTAATTTTGACAATTAAAATGTATTTTAGGCTACTCAGCAAATAAACTTGAATGATAATTGATAGCAGGTCAACTGATATAAATGCTACTGTTTATCTTTTACGTGAGATTTAGATAACATAAAATAGTTTTGGTTTCCCGCATATAAAAATTGTATTTAAAACAATTGAATATGTTGATTTTTTCGTATTTTATGTTTCACAGATACAGAAAATCACCTTCATAGTTGTGTTATTTATCCAAGAGTCGCAATAGCCTTTGCGAAATATTTACAGATTAATAGTGTAGCCTATTCAAAGGGAAAGTTTTACGGGGTGTATGGGGGTTGAATGTAAATAGGGGGAGAAATAATGGGTGCTTAAACCAAGGATGAATGAGTACATGAACATAAAAAGTATATAATGTAGAACGTCTCGTGTAATATTAACTACGCGGGGAAACCTCGCCAATAGATCTAGGCGTATAACCCTTCCCTTCAGTGACCTATAGTTAAACCTCAATTAATTTATCTCTAGCCCTCAAAAAATTTTTTTTTTTCTAAATCAACAAAATTTCCTCGTGACTGAGGTAAAGTATTGCATCTCCCGTTGCTCATTTGTTAACCCCCACATCCCACCCTTTTTACCCGTACCACGACGCCGCATGGTGGTAGAAAATAGGAACCACACACACACTTCACGGAGTGTCACGGTAGGAAATTGAAATTTCAGAAAGGGGGGGGGGGGCGGATGTAGTGTAAATAGAAGAGGATATTGCAACACTGTAAAACAAATGGAACGGCAGGGAGGACAATCGCACGCAACGTAGCTGAGGGTTTTCGCTCGGTCACACAAAAGAAACACGAGTAAAGGGGGGTGGGGGTAAAAGAGATAGAAATGGTTTGAGGGTTCTGCAAATGGAGCATCCATAATAATGCAAGTTTTATCGAACAACATGTTACGTGGAAGAAAAAAAAACAATGGAGTGTGGGGGAGGGGAATATCGTGTGAGGGTTTCAGAGGGGATGGACATTTATACAAGCTCAAATATGCAACATTTATTGGGTGTAAACAAAGGGAAAACATGTAACATGTCAACCACACGCTAAAATAAAAGTCCTCCATAAGAAACTGAGACAGAATTATTACATTCCTCATATGGAATATATTTTATTGGCATATATTTTTCCTTAGGACTTTTATTTTCATACTCTTGTTTTAGTAATAGATTTTTTTACAAATATTTAGTATGGTTAAAAAAAGTCATAATATTAGTGTAAAACCTAATTTTCAACTAAATGTCTTTTAAACCAATGATATAGAATTGAACATCTTATTATATGTATATTTGTGTATCAATGTGGCTTCTCCCATATTATTTCTTGCTAGTGTCAGTTCACTTCTACTAATCAACCTTATATTACTATAGGCCTACCCTTACATTAATTAGTTTATTAATAGTTCATGGTTTAATTTTCAGATAAAAACAATCTAAAGC
This sequence comes from Timema cristinae, assembly GCA_039000515.1. Classification (NCBI taxonomy): domain Eukaryota; kingdom Metazoa; phylum Arthropoda; class Insecta; order Phasmatodea; family Timematidae; genus Timema; species Timema cristinae. The sequence goes on from JBCFYV010000012.1 coordinate 103,732,194, forward strand.
CTATAAAGTACCTGTGAATATATTAACAAAATTAAAGCTATTAGTCTAAAAGTTGAGCTCTGTTCCAATGAAGCATTACTTAGCATCCCTTTTAATTGATGGTTTAAAAGCTTTTAGTCTCAAGGTTATTAATGTTCACTTCCCAGTAAAACTCATAACTGAAGATGTAAAATAATGAATAGGAGGTAGCTGTGTTCTTGTTGAATTAGTTAGTCCTTTAAAAAATATATGTAAACGAAATGAATAAAAAATGTTTCCAAATGATCACTAGCTAAGGACTTTTTTTTTTTTCAAGATTGTATCCAAAGGAGATTTCTGGAAATCAAATTCACTGTCATTTAATTACTCATCCAAGCTATACACGATCAACTACACTGAAAGGAGGACCTAAGAAAGGGTGTGTTTAGAGAAAATATACGCGCAATTTCATGAAGAAAGAGTGGTACAACATTCAGGAAAAAAAAAATCACTAAATTCATAGGAGACTCAAACCCTGACTTCCCAGCTACGTCACGTACACATATCCACCGATTTGGGCTGGAACTAATTTATAATATAATATGATTGCTTTCTAGACATATTTAATATATACCTACATATATAGTTTAAGTTTATCATAAGCTTTTCAAGTGAAATATAACATATGTTTTGTCGGCTAGACATAAAACATTCCTCATAATACTGTGGTTCGCCTCTCATTTATAACGTCGGAAGCGTGGTAATGTTTGCCGTCGGAATGAAATTGGAAGTGACGTCAATATTTTAGTGAGATAACTCCAGGTAACATAGGTCTATGTCCATACAAAACCTTAGACCAAACTAAAAAAAAAAATTAAAAAGCCTTTGCCATGGTACCATTATCAACACAACACTACAGTTAACACAAATATATATATATATATACATATATATATATTTGAATATTTGTAAAAAAAAAAACTCTATTTTGTGAACCCTGTAAGAGAGCAATACTGACCGAGCGGCCAACACCATTAACGAATGTTGTGCCAACATTTTCAATATAGGGTGTCATGTGGTCACAACAACGAGTTATTCAGCATTATTATCAGTTTTCTAAACCGCAGCTGTTACTTTTTTTATTCAAGTAGCTCCACATTTGTCCGCACGAGGCTGAGTTTCCGCCCGATACAGATCCACTGATTTACATTATGGACTTTGGAAGCACTGAGGATCGCACCAAAGACCTTTTGATCTGTGGCCATGAGCTCTGACAAGTAGATCACACAGGTGGTTGGATATCTTTATTCTTACCCATATTGTTTATGTAGATTAAAAATTTTTGAATAATCCATTTGATTTAACTTTTTTTAAAGAAGTATTTATTCAAACCTGCAATTAAAAAAATGTTTAAAGTAGTATCGTTGGTAACTAAACTGTGTTTTTGGAGTTTTCATAGCAAAAAGTTTCTTTGGCTAAAATATTGCTTCAGTAGAAACATAGATTTTAAATTTCTTCAAATGGTGATAATTGTCAACATTTCTTGAATATCTGCCCTGAGAAAACTTTTAAAGGAAGAGGAAAAGTGGTCATTAAATTTCAGAACACCCAACCTTGACATATATTCAAGTGTTGTTGAGGTCACCAAGGGAATAAAATTAAACTCCTATGTTTCTAATAGTGCAATATTTTTATTTATTTTGACCAAAATAATTTTTTCTATAAAACTGCAAAAATAATGGCCTTTTATCGCATTCTATACATCCCCACCTTAAATGAAAGGCTTTAAAATGTGACGTCAAACCTAATGTTTTTTTACTCTCTTAAATAGTTTGAGGTTATATATTTAAATTTTAGATTAGAAGATACATCCTTTAATTTAGCCAAGGCTTTAAACTGCTTGGAAGGTGTAAATACTCGTTTTGGTGTTTAACTTTATTGTTTTAGATTTTTTCGGGAGTTTTTTTTCAATGCCACTAATTTAATTTAACCAATTCAACTAATGATTTTTTTTTGTTCACACGTTTAGTTAAAAATTATTTGTTTATGACATAAAGCAAGAACAAATGTAAAAGCTTAAAATATCTTTTTCTTATAAGAAAAGTAGAGCAAAATACTTATTTTTTAAATAACATCTAAATGAGTTGTTTTATAGGCAGAATATGCCACAAATAGAATGATATATAATCATACACTTCAATATTTTAACAACGTTTTTCATTTAAGAAGTAAACTAAATTAATTATTTTTAAGTCTTTCGTTGGAGAAAATGTATTAAAGTGTAGGCCTATACACCATATTATCAGCCTTTTTAATATTCTCAGAGCCGTTGGTTTTGATAGTAATCAATCGATAGTAAAATGTTAATATATTTATCTATATTGTCCATTGATGTTAAGGCTCTAGTTTTCCGATAGTTAATGGAGCCACTCACGTAATAGATTGTTTTTCTGGTAAAGGAGAAGGTCAGCGTTTAAATCTTGATCGAGTATGAAAGGGTGGTTTTTCTTAAGGTTTTCATAATCTGCTTTCACACGAATCACGTATATTTCCTCCAAATGGTATCTTCTTCAATCTTACCTCTTCAGTGTAAGTGTATGCCAACGAAGAACCCGGAAAGTTAATAATATGTGGGCAAAAAAATTAATATATCTACGATGTTCAAGAAGAATGATAAACATATTCGTAGAGGTTAATATTGCAACATTTATATATGCTACCGTAAATATCTATTATCTAACTTTATCAGAGTGATCTTTCCTTCTACACCCTTTATGCAGCTTAATATACTGTTTTAAGCGTAATTTGCTTCATGTTTATTCTTTATGTGATTAAAAAAAAGCACAAAAAGGCTGAATTGTGAGTTTAAACATATTATGTCAGCGCACGAATAATTAACTAATCAGACCGTTAATTGACAACTGTTATAGGAGAAGCTTTAATTTCACAAAAGGTAATTTTTTTGGGCCGTGCCAGGTATCAAACCCCGTATCTTTTTATTATTAGTAGGATATTGAAAGACATGTTTATAAATAAATATATAAATATATCACCTCTTCTTACTACCTATTCAGGCAGACGCATATATGATAGTTACTCTAATTAGGTAGGGATAGGAAAGGAAGCATTTTAGAGGTAGTCTACGCATATTGGCGTGGAAGGAGAGTGAGAAACTACTTAGGGAAAAAAACACCCTCAGTACACCTGACCAGAAATAAAACGACAATCTCCACGTCATTAGCACGCCAGTACAACATGAGAGTGACGCCTTAAACCATTTGGCCACTGGAACAGGTAAAAGAAAGGTAGATCAAGATTAAGTTCTCTCCCAGCCACTTAAGAACTTAAGTTGTTCTCAAACTGTGGTATACACACACTCCCAGGGCTACTCGCGCGACTTTCAGGGCTTACGCGAGCATCATTCAAGTGAAATTTGTCACTATGACAATATGACAATACGTAGTGGAGGATCAAATTTGGTTGGGAATTTTTTATACGATTGTCTCGAAATATTCTCCTTTGATTACCTGATATTTGACACTTTCCCTGTCATGTATGGAAAATTTATCGTGAGGGTTACGTTAGACTTTAATCATAACCAAAGGGTTGAGAACCACTGATTTACTGTATTTAAAGTAAGCGCATAACAGTAATGAAACCATACAATTACTGCAACCACCCAAAATAGTGATGCTTACACGATCCCAATTGACTAGCATATGCCACGAGAGGTGATCGGATCCAATAATGGCCTTGGTTCCTGCAAGACCTGCTTCATTGCGCTCGGCTGAGTGGAAATCCACTAATACACTGCAGAGAGGTAATTAGGGACATGATCCCAACACATCATGTCCTCAGGAATATATTACCTCGCGTTGTCATTATTGGCATCCCTGTAAGCTGGTGTATCGGAAGACACAATGATGAAACAAAAAAAAAAAAAGGGACGCATAAAATCCAAGCTTTATTCCCAAATTAAAACGAACTTTTTTAATATAAAAATGTCCTCACATTATACAAACAAACCAAAGTAATGAGTTTTTTCTTTGTTTAATATTATATTGTACATCCAATTTTTATAAATTTGATGATGTAGTGTTTCTTTTGTTTTTGTTAGTTTCGATATTTTCTAATAACTGATACAACCCATACAATTTTTGAATGTATTATTGATTAATTACTTGTTTATGTTTAGCTGTTGAACTTAATAAGTATTTATATATCATCAATTTTATTTTAACATCAAATTTATGGACGAATTAGTTTAAAAATGGGAGATTACAGGTTATTTTAGAGGAAATGTACAGTACCTTCATTTTCGTGGAGAGTTGCTGATGATTCAAGTGTAATATTAAAAAAAAAAAATTGCGCGTTTATACTCTACCAAGCTTTACGCAGACATATTACTTACACCAAGCCAAGTATTTAGAAAGCATCCCTGCCAAAATAATTTTAATATTTTTTTGCATTATATACTTACATATGGAATATAATCTTTTACTCATAATTTGTTTATTATATATAAACATTTTTGTGTTATAAGAGTAATGTGAATAAAAGTTTCAAATTACTAGGAAAAAGAAAATTGTATGTAATATTTAGATTAAATGTATAAATAATGTTGGTATTTAATTTTCTTTGTCATAAGCTATTATACATTTCATGTTTTTTGTTATTAATTAGTTTTTATTTGTGAACTTTTTCATGTGTAATATTAAATTAAAACTCCAACCGTACTTTTATTTAATATATATTTATTAATAAGTATGTAGTTTTGTTGTTGTTGTTGTGATGGGATGGTTATTAAAATTGTCTTTGATATATGAAAAACTTGGTGCTTGTGATGACTTTTTAATATAATTTCTATTGTAGCCTATTTGTAATATGTTTCGCATAAATTTGAAATTAATAACTAAATGTCCGTTTTATACATATATTTTTTATAAAGGTGAGTTTTGTAAAAATGTAAGTTTGTTATTGTATTTTTTAAGAGGATCCTATAAAGTACACATTTTTTAGTTAGTGTTTTGGGGTCGTATATATTGTGGATGTACTGGTAGAAACTTTTTACATTTCCAATGTTTTTAGGGGAATTGAAGCCTAAGATGGATATAACTACGCAATTGTTAAGGGTGCATAGCCTACTTTATATTACTATATATATATTATTTAATATTTGTAAATATGATGTGTATATTATATATAGCTATACATAAGTGATATGTATGACATATATATATATATATATATATATATATATATATATATATATATATATATATATATATATAAAAACGTATAATGTATTTTATTGGATCAATGTGTATTCCACCAAATATCAAATAAAATCCTATGAACTATTTTCCGACTCATTGATATATATATATTCTAAAATAGATATTGCCATATACATGCTTAGTACGTGGAACTATTTTTCATATTATATACCTATAAATCATCTCTTAAATAGCCTTTAAATTATGAAAAATACATATATATATATATATAAATTATTTCTATTCAAAAGCGAGCTATCCAAGATATTTGAAACAAGATTACGTCACAAATCACATCAAGAAGAGATTATATATATATGAAAAAAACCAGGTCAGTGGCTGCATTGTCTAAGACACTACTCTAGCAGTGGAATAGATTGCCAATGACGGGAAGATCGAGGTTTGTATCTCGGTCGGGTGTGATGAGATTTTTTTTTTCCAAAAGAGTTTTACAATTTCTTTCCACGCAAATGTGGGTACACTTCCTTTAAATAGAATCTTTCTAGTACATAAAACCGTTATCTTAATTAGTACATAAGCGTATAACCCAAATGGGTATTAAAACGCTTTGCTATAAAAAATAAATTATTCACTAGATATGACGAGATTTCTAAAGGCCATTTAAATTTATATTATTATTAGCACCGCGTCTTACTACCCATTCGGGTTATACGCACTTACGCTAATGTGTAATGGTAGGGTGAATGTGAGATGAAATGAAGGACCTACAGTTTAACGTGGAATCCGAACCACAGTGGTGGCCTGGCATTCCACACATTCACAAGATGTCTTGTCAGAGGTGTAGGAATTTATATTTATAATTTTAAAATATATATTATTTGTTTTTATAGAAATTTCTAAATATATCGTAGCATTATTTGACTGTTCACTAAAACCAATTCTTTTTATCAATTGAATTCTTTAGTTTGAATCAATAAGATGATTTCAGAGTAGAATTCATAAGCAACAGCTAGAATCAATCGCCAATTAGTTCAGATGGTATACTTAGCTTCAACCCTGGAATTTGTATTTTTATTTGAATCGTTTGGTTTATTTTTTCCATGTTTGATATTCCCTGTTATTTTCTTAGTCGATTGTTATATTTCAAGGTATCTTCCTAACGTACGTTCTTAGATTTGTGAAGACCACCACACAGATAAAGGCACCAGTCTGGGTTGTTAGGTTTTACTGTGGTGCCTAGGTCCAGGTTCTTATCCTGGGTGAATGTTAATAGGGTGTTTTTTTAAGTGATTTCCAAGATTTATTTTAGCAAAAATGTGGATGCAACTGCTATAAATTACACCTTCCTCATTCCTATGTAACTATTCTAAATATGAAAATACCTCAGACAAGTATTGATAAATGCTTCATTTCTCGAAAGTTAGGCAGTAGAATTTCCTAACGTATCTTTGACTTGTAGATAAAAGTTACAAGTAAAGTTCTGAGTTTGAACCGAAGACAGGCGTAAGGGATAGTGTTTTATATATTATCCCATATTATTTTTCTATTATGTGGATTGATTTCCTCTGATTTCTATCTTTATAATACTAAGCCTATTAGTTTAAATATCCCTCTCAGGAAAAACAAGATTATTCTGGTCACAGATAAAAACTAATGCATTTCTTGGGAGGGTATAAGAGGAAAAAAGTCAATCACAATACACACTTTCTCCAGGACAACAACATTTCTACATCAGATCCTGTAAGAGCCCCAGAAATACTTTTAAAATTTAATTTAAATACGACAAAGGCCTCTCTTAACCATAATCTAAAGTGTATAAGAAAGGTCTCTCATTGTCTAACAGATAGGAGCACTAACTCAATTTGAGTGTCATTGGGATTTTACCTCTTTTTTCCTTGTAGCCCTTCTTATTTTTTACGCTAGTTTTTTATCTGCCAGTAAAGATAAAATTTTCAGAGTATTTATGTGTGACTTAAACTGTAAAATTAAGTCACAATAATTCGGTTGCACCTATTGGGAAAATGCTCTCAATAGAGATTTAACACTGAAAATTCAATCTCCTAACTAAATTATTAATTTACTAAAGTTTAAAATTTGTATTTTACTCTTTAACGGCTTTCTGTGTTGGAAATTATATTTTCCCACATTGATCAATGGCTCTGGTTTTTATGCTCGTTATAGTTGTAACGAGTTTCTATGTAGTTTAATATAAAGGTTCTGAAGTGTTCTACAAGTAAAATAAGCCACACTAGAAGGCAGACACATCGATAAACGTGACCACAACAAACGAATAGTAAATGAGTATGTAAAAACCGCACATATTGAATACTGCGCCAGTATTCAAACAGAATATCAAAGAGTAATGAAGTTTCCTTCTCCATGTGCGCCAACAACATGTCAATGACGTAAATATGCTAAGTATCACAAAGCATAAGTGACGTCAAGTGATTGTTCACATAACTTCGGTTTCGACAGATGTGGCACAATATATGGTTGACTAAAGTTGATAAAGTGGTATTACTTACAATACTTTAAATCCGATAACTATTTAAATAATACTATTGGATTGTTATTGGATTGATAATAGAAATGTAAAGGTGACGAAATGAGTATGCTTAGTTAACAAAAAGAGATGTGTTTTTTAAGGTGTGAAGGAAGGAAATAAGGTTGGTTAATTGTCCCTAAGCCTAATGAAAATTAACAATTTTTATAACTATGTTGGTACTTATAAATATTCAATATGTTTATCTTGGATACATATTTTAATTATTTGAAATTATATTTGTTATGATTACTTACGATAAATAATTTATAGTTTCGTATAGATTTTAAATACCATATACACTCCTTTCACCCTAAAAGGAGGCCCGCTTACCTTACACGTTTACATTATTGCCTAGTTTAGAATATTGGAATTTAATGCAATCCGTCAAATAAGGTCTGCTGCCTTACGAGGTAAACAAAGTGTACACAATAACGTGTATCTCATTATATGAATATATTGTATTCATATAAACATTGTAAAATCAAGTTTACAATAGTATGTAAGCCTGCCTAAATATTAAACCTTACCTACTAATTTATCAAGCTCACAGATAGACTTGAAGTTTCAAATGATCACATAAAAACTTCCAACTATCCATAGATTCCAGTCTAACTAAATTTTATTCTGAGGTAATTCTTGAAAGAAATAAAAACAAATATATTTAAGTAAAATTTAGATTTTATAGTACACGCATGTGTGGTCTCCTGCCTTATATATCTAAGATAGATTTAATGTGTTTGAAAACAAGATGCTTAAGAAGATATTAGGTCCAAAAAAAGATGAAAATATATTGGGGAGCATAAAAGTCACATAATGATGAATTATACAGGCTGTACCCATCACAACACTATATAAGGATAGTTAGATAACGCAGATTACCAAATACTTATTTATACCATAAGAAAACTCCCTCAACATGACAAACTAAATAAAACCTTCATTCCTGTCTGCACCTGCCCATCCTTCCATAGTAGCTAATGACCTGTTCAGGCCAGTGTTGAGAAGACTTCAACCTTTATCACTTCCTTTTTTTGTCATTATTTTTTCCAATCCATAAAACATATTAAATAAAATAAAATTCATATATATCTACTATCTCATGTCACGATATATCAGTACATAATTTCTTCCTATATGTATAATATCTTTGACATCTTATATTCTTCCAGAATGTTCTTCTCTTATTTTATATATACACGTTAATTATAATCCTCACATCAGTTTCCTTAATCACACAACATTGGAATACTCAAATACATTGTTTTAATATCTGGTCAGTATGTTATTTCATAATTATTCTTTTTTCGATATTAAAATGTATTAACCTTCACTAACTTTACATGTTATACCACATTGGCTAACGCATTTTGTATTAACCATGATTTCATCTGGTTTGTTTCTTCTTTTTTCATCAAATTTGAGGATGATGCTGATGATGCCATCATAGCATCAAAACATGTCGTATAATATAAACAATAAATATAGTAAATAAAATAGAAAGATATTAGTCCACCAAAGAGCATAAGAATCAAATCAATTTTCAAATAGCTTAATTAAAAGGTATAAAATTTGCTTATAGCTCAGAAACAATCATTGTTTCTATAAATATAAATTTCAAATAAAAGTTTTGTAGATTTAAAAGCACTACAACTTTACAATGATAAGATATTTCATATCTCAAATGATTGAGAAAAAATTATTAAAATGGGAAAAATTTTCACATATTTAATAGCCTCAACATCATTTTCATGATAAAATGAAAATTTTCATCTTATTTATAGTAATGAATAGTGTCTAGATATAAATTTTAATCAAAATCTTTAAAGCAAAACTAGAGAAAATAGTTTTTTTTTCTTGCGTTTTGCCCTTCAGTAAACTAGCCTTAGATTTAGGGTTAGAAGAATAATTCCAAAAATCACGTGAGGGAATCTTATGAACACCCCAAATACCAAGCTATAGCCCAATCTGTAAAACATTTTCGGCTCAAATCCAAGGTACAGAGAGACAGACAAACGGCACCGTGAAAACAGCTTTTTCTTTTCAGGGGGTCATGAAACGTCGAAATTTATCAAAAGCTTGAGTTAGAAATTTTTTACGATCACAATAATTTCTTTCCGAGGCATAAAGATAAAGTAAAAATTACTTGAAGTATAATTTTAATTCACAATAAAAATCAATACTGTCGTAAATACATATATTTTTATAAATAACTATTGGCCTAAATATTATTACACCTAATCTCAAGAGGGGACCATCCTACATGCTTTGAGTAAACATGAGCTTTTCATAGTACTAACTTAAATTTGTCCACTCCTTACTCAAGATTTAAAATTTTATAATTATTTCTAAAACGTTTAAAAATAAAAGGTAAGTATACCCTATTGTCCAGTGTGAATGATCAATTTGAAAGTCCTGTCAAACAGTGTAACTAAATCCAATACTAGACTCAAATTTGAAGCGGCACCTTGGACCAAGATTAATGACTGGGTCTAAAGCTGTCACGTGACACATATCTCCTGTCCCCCCTCTAACTCCTCTTAGTTCCATCTTCTGTGTCACATTGGAGTAATAGTAGGAGATAAATAAGTTCACTCGATAGATATTGTGAGAATAACGTATAGTTTTGTTAAAAAATATATTATTACTGCTTTAATTAATAAATGAAAAGTAAAGTTAAGATATTTATCTCAAGCCATCTTATAGTGAAATATATAAGGTATTTTTAACTAATATAATTAAGAATGATTAATAATACTAGTGGTTTTTAAATACAATATTTATAGATAGGTTTGTACCATTTACCTAGCTATCAATTAATGATCTTTCGATCACTAAAATCCTATATATCTCCCCGGTCCCTCATCATTCATCACACCACCATCACACCCAAACATCGTATTTGTTTACTATATATTTCTCAATCAATTGTATGAAAATACAAACATATCATTGTCGTACGTTCAACCACTGGCTTTATTTTAATTTACAACTTAATAAAAATCCATCCGGATTTTCTTAAGAGAAACTTTCTGAAAGGCCATTCATTATCCCCTACGATACCCTTATTATACAAAGTATAGGTCTAGAAGGTTCTACGTAAGAAACTATTTAGATTTATTCTGGTAAAAATAAAGGTCATTAGAAGGCTTTCCTTAAGAAAATACATAGTAGTATTCTGATAGAAAAAAAAGAGCGTTTGAGAAGGTTCTTTATGAGAGACACACAGTAGGATCCTGATAGTAAATAAACCCTTTCACAAGGTTCATCTTGAGAAAATACAGAGTAGGATTCAGGTCGTAAAAAGGCCATTTCATAAGGCACTTTGTGATAAAATACAAATTAGCATTTTGGTAATAAAAATGCCCTTTCAGAAAGTTACTCGTGATAAAATACTCAGCAGTATTCTGGTAGTAAAAAGTTCCTTTCATGAGATTCTTCATGAGAAAATTCATATTACTATTCTGGTAGTAAAAAGGCCCTTTCAGAAGGTTCCAATGAGAAAACACCCAACAGTAATCTGGTTGTAAAAAGGTCCTTTCTGAAGGTTACTCGTTAGAAAATACACAGTAGTATTATGGTAGTAAAACGATCTTTCAGTAGGTTCTTCATGAGAAAATATAAGAGTATAATTTTGATAGTAAAATCGCCATTTCATAAGGCTCACTATAATAAAATAAGATTTTAAAGAGGGAGGGAAAGGTAAGTTTGGGTTTAATGCTTCAAGAATTGCGTTAAAAGATGATAGAAAAGACGTGGCAAGTCCCGTACTTATAAAAATCATCATTGTGTTTATTTTAACTTGTAAGAAAATTTTCCAAAAGAGGTTTTAAGTAAACTACACTTGAGTATGTCTTCATCGTAAAATAAAACACATAATCTTATTTATCATAATAAACACTCTTTATAAATAAATTTAAAACAGAATTGTTCAAATATATCTAACATATTTAAAACTTTCAAACATAAATTTTTAATAAGCTAATCCAAGATTGTACTTAATTTGAAAAATAAAAATTTGTTCTTATTTATAATAAATATCTTATGCCAGAAACACATTTTGAACTCAATCTTCAACGCAAATTTAAAAATTCTTAAAATTGTCTATAATTTCTGGTCTTGAGTAAGCTACCCTTAAATCAAATTGTTTTATAAAAATAAAGAAACATTTTTATTTATCATGTAAAATAGTCTCAGGATAACCAATTTTTAACAAAATCAAGTTGACCATTTTCAAAATAAATTCAAATTGTACAAATATCTGTTAAGATAGTGTAAAATGAAATTTTATTTTAAAAATTAATATTTTCAAACAATATTTCAAAAAACCCATTTTTTACGAAAATCCCTGAAACCCGCTGTTAAAATAATCGAATTTAAATAAAAACTTTCAACCGTAAACTACCTTTAGTGAATAACAACACGCTTACCATCTTCTCCTGCACCTTAAAAAAAAGTCTGCAGGCTTATCATGTCAACCATTAACCAGATATATATTTTAATGAAATTTGTAGATACATTTTCGAGAAATATGGAGTTCAAAATAATCAATCAGTAAACTACCTTTGACTTGGGGGATAGGTATTGGAATTTCAGAAAAAAAACTTCCCTAGGTTTTGCCCTGACACATAAAATTAGAACCTTTTAATTAATGTTCTTAAAATTCTTAAAGCTCTGTGGCCAGAGGCAGAAAAACGACAGAAAATTAAAATACAATTTTGGGTTGGGACACACATAAAACGTAAATATGCATACAATCCCTATGGTAGTTTTTTTCAGGATTACAATTTTTCTCTTAACATGAGAATTTAATAATAACTTTAAATCCAACCGATATTGAAATCTCTTCCTCCCATTAGAAAGCAGTAAAGAATGTGTGAGTTTATAGCAGTATACCACGTGACTGTCACTACTGGTAGAGGAATGAGGAGTATATTTATCAGTAACTTACTTGATCACTGTGGATATTACACAATTTATTATTTAAATAATTTAAGCAACAACGAGGGTTTTTCCTTTACACCTTATTTTATAAATTTGAAAAATCACTACAATATTTTTTGAGTTGTTAAATTAATAAAATGTATTTCATTAAATTGTTAATAAATAAGTTATTCGTAAATCACACAATGCTATTGATATACCCCTCTTTGGGTTCTATAATAACTATTGAAAAGACAACTTTTCAATCTGTGTCATTTTCATAGTTTTACTTTGGGTAATATACGTAAAATAATGTTTTAAGAAGGTACATAAGATTTAGAAACTATGAAAACAACATCTATTATTGTATGCAGATGAGAAAAATATATTTACTAAGAATTTTACCAATAAACACTAATTTTAAAAAGATGTTATGTTTCCTAAGCTCATTCATATATATTGGTCCGGATAGTTTATAAAATAGTACGATGTTTTCTAATCCCAAATAATCATTTTTTTTTTTTGAGGATACACGAAGATTCGAATTGTTTAAGTTTAAGGTCAAATCCCCTTTGCCTCAATCTCAACACCTACAATATTAGCCTTTACATTTTTAGTACACTTCTTCGGAAGAAAAAGACTGATGTAATTTACTATGAACATCTTGACATATTTCTATACTATGACATATTTCCACATATAATACTTTTTATAAGTTCAATTTCATATAACTTCAACACTAACTAATAATCAATTGACAAATTTATCCTAAGCACAAAAATAGCAAGTATTTATATAAAAGAGAATGCATATTTTTTTATTTATTACTTCCCAATATTTTTATTTTTCAAAAGCAAAATACCTGCCAAGTTTAAAAGGTCAATGTTTTGAAACAAAGATAATATTTTATACAAGGTATTATATGAGTATCATCTTTGCTGGAATCCAATTTACTGCACAAGTATTTAATATTATTTTTTAATATTTAATCTCGTTAGAAATACAATACATATAACCATTGATTTTGTATAAACATTTTTCAAAACTTCATATATATTAGGCTAACTTTTCCAAATTGTCAAAATGATTTAGTGTACAAGGCGTAAAATGAAAACCCAACTTAATAAAAACAACCTTATACTGATTTCGACTTTTCTCCATTTCAACTTCTTTAAAAAGTGGCATTAACACATCCTTATTACGTTTATGATAAAATTTAATATTTAATATTTAAATATTTTAATCTATTGGCATTGACTCTTAATAACAATTTATTTTAAAAATAATAGTCTTGTCTAGTATCATACAAATACATTTCTTATGAAACCAGATCAAGAAAAATATTATATTCCCCTAACAAACATACGTCCATAGAATATGTTTAAATATTCAGTGCGTTTCCCAAATATTCAATATATTTTCAAAAAATTCCTATTTTCTTCTTGAGTAGAGCAGTAACTTTGTAGGATACTCTAATTCCTATCCCTTCTTTTTGTACTCTTCAACTAGTATTTTTGTTAACAAATTCCACAGCTTTTATGAGCATAAAATAAAAAAATAAAACCACACATATATTTCAGTGTTTTGTGCAAAGAAGGGAAAAAAACCAAGCCAGCTACACATATTACATACTGTGCATGCCACAAAAAACCCAGCCCTACCACGCTAAAATATATACGATATAAACATTTTTTTCCCCTCGTGATTCATCTGTCACAGGATGACACATATAATGTACAAACATAAAAAGCCACCGTATGAATAAGTTATATAAGGTAAAGCTCCTGACAAGCAAATACGTGTTATTGCGTTAATTGTATATTAAAGATTAGACTTTTATTTAGAGAGCGTTAACATATTTAAAATGAAGAATGGATAAATGAATAAGGGATGCTTTTTTAAATATTAATTGGTATACAAATTATATAAATAATTTTAGATTATATTTAAAGTATTGAAGAAAAATAGAATGTACTATTTTACACTCATATATTATAGCTGTTAATTCTAATATCGATAAAATATATGACAACAAAGTTGGTATATTATTATTATTATTATTATTATTATTATTATTATTATTATTATTATTAATGTTATTAGCTCGTTTTACTACCCGTTCAGGTTGGCTATACGCACTTAGGCTAATGTGTAATGGTAGGGTGATTGCGAAATGAAATGGAGGACTTACAGTTTAACGTGGAATCCGAACCACGGTGGAGGCCTGGCATTCCTCAAATTCACAAGTTGTGATTAATACACCTCTTATCAGAGGTGAAGGAAGGGTTTGGTAATCAGATAAATCAGTGCCGGGACCGAGGATTGAACCCCGGACCTCCAACACAGTAGTCTGACACCTTACCCCTAGACAACCAGCTATTTTAATTTTAAAAATATATTTAATATATATTGCGAGCTTAGAATACTTTTATTTGGACGTATACTTCACGTATTATGAATGCTAAAGCCCTATCTTATAAGCTACGCCATACTAGAACCATACTAGACTAGCTGACTGGCTACCTTTCAGGGTAATTAAAGGGTACATTATAATTTTACAATATTATAATAGTCAAAAAATCATATTGCACCAAATATTTTTATATAGTCTATAATTGTGGTGAAGAGGATGTAAAGATTCAAATCCCTGTCAGGTGTAGGAAGGATACTTTTATTTCGTAATTTTTTTCCTCTCTCCATCCACGCAGATGTTGGTAGAATTCCTAGAAATTAAACCTACTTCATTCCTAACACTATAAAGTTGTATTTCTCTTTCATGCCTTATCCCAATCCGTTCTGATTTTACGCCTATATATGAACTATTCTAGTTTGTTAAGGATAATAAATATACAATTCAGAACAAATGTATTTTCATTTTTGATGAGGAATTGGAAAACTATTTAGGGTAACCCACCCTCAGTACTCCTGAATGGGAATCTAGATCCAATTTCATCATCAGCAGAAAAAAAAGAATAAAAACTGTTTGACACTTAGAGTGAGTAGACATTTGTGTAATTGAAATGTAGATATTCGAGACGGGTAGTAATACGAGACGATGATAAACAGTCTTGTTGTTAGCAACCCACTTTGGTGGACATTTGGTTTTCCACTCTCACTCCACGCAAATGTGGCTAAGCATATTCTGAGTATAGCCTTCCTAATAACTAAAATCATTAGAGTAATTAGTATATAAGCGTATAACCCAAACGTGTATTAAGATTCGATGATAAAAAAATTGCCACCAAACAAAAATGATTTCGTCTATAAAATTGTGTAAATCAATCCAACCCAAAAGTTCATACATAATATAATATTTTATTTTTTTAATATTTGTTTCTCTAGTATTTCAAAATCGAGTGCAATCTCGTTTTTTTTTATCTTTAGCTTGACATTCGGTTAAACATTCTGCCGACATCACATCATTGACCACTTTGTTTAAACATTATCAGGAAACCACAGAATCAAGTTTGATCCTATTAAACTTCGCACACGAAGCTATTAACTTGTTCACTCATTCGGGTAGAAAATATAGTTTCCTCCCTGTGAGCATTTCACCATTTTCATTGTTTCAGTGTGTGTGTGGTTTTGTATACAAATTTGTTTTGTGTGTGAAATAATTAGTAAATCGTGATTTTCAATTGTTTAAGCGTCAACATGCTTGAACTGTCCCGGAAACAATTTGAGACCCCAGATACGGTCATCAAAATCATACTCAGCTACTGATGAGCTTGAAAAATATCGAAATAAATTATATCACGAGTAAGAAGTGATGGTAAGCAAGAATGACTCGCAATTTTGGAACACGTGGTTTAAAGGTCATACTCATCTGGACTGGTTTTCCTGTGACAGAGAGGTTGGGGGGTGCAGGGTGCCTTCCCCTAAATGTTTTCCCATTTTACTTCCACGTAAATACAAGTACGCCCACATTTCTTAAAAGTTTGACGTTCAAAATACTTTGTTATTCGAATAATTATTTTATCCTTCCACTTAATTACATGTACATTTCCTGTAAATTCGACCTTCATAATCGTTTATTATGAGATTAAATATTTTAAAGCCCGGTTGGGCAGTTAGATGTAGAGAAAAGGAGTATGCGAAAGCGACAAATTTGTCGAGGACATGTAGACTTTTTGGATTCGTGGGCTGGGTTAATTCGGTTTAGCATCTTATGAGTTTCAGGATTTTCAGTGATAGAGAAACAATTTTCACTAAGCAGCCAGTTCTAACGGATTATACATATATTAGATATTTATATTCCAGGTGCACTGTTATATGGGGGACCCACTTAAAAGTGATAGTAATTATTATTATCATAATCATAATACTAAGCGTATGAAATAAAATGATTGCTAGCCCTGTTTGTGGTAAAATAGATAGTATTAATATACTTTTGCCCAGGGGACGCCCTAATGTACTAATAGTACATCCTTTCGTTGGAGGATTTTTCCAAGTCCCGATTAGATAAGGTGATGGTGTTAGTGAGTATGAGGGTGTGGAACCAGTGGAAACTCTTAAACCTAACTTAGCCTAACCAACCAAACCCTTGTGACCTATGGGGTGATTCCTCTTTCGGTAAAATACCCAAGGTACCAGCTGGGGATCGAATCTGGGACCCATAGGTTCGTAGCCAGGTGTACTGACCGCTACACCACAGGGCCGGTTACTTTGGGGGTGGCCAGAACACACAAAAAAAATCGAATTTAAAGATGTGTCGCGTTTGACCTTATTTCAAAGTTATAGTCATGTCTGTACTCCAGTAAAGTGGAGCTACCCATCTCAGTGGTGAAGTTCGCTAATGCCCTAGTTTCGTGTTGAGCCAGACTACCGAGGACGGGGAGATCGAGGTTAGAATCTCGCTCGGGCAAACTTGGGCTAGTTTTCCTAAATGGTAATCCATTCTTCCTCCACCCAAATGTGGGTTCCCTTCTTATATATTCAACCGTCCAAATTATTAGCACATTAATTTTATTAGTGCTTAAGTGTATAATCGTACGGGTAGTAAGACACGGTGATAAATAAAGTAAAAGTGAAGTTCCTTGTATAGCAACCTATTAATAATAAAACTTGTTCTAGTGGTTTAACAATGTTTTTAAAAATGTATTTTTTTTATCCATTAACATGTCTTACCACCAAAACGGGCTATCAGCAATTATTATTATTATTATTATTATTATTATTATTATTATTATTATTATTATTATATTATTATTATTATTATTAGCACCTCGTCTTACTACCCATTCGGGTTGTACGCATTTACGTTAATGTGTAAGGGTAGGGTGATTTTGAAATGAAATGGAGGACCTACAGTTTAACGTGGAATCCAAACCACGGTGGAGGCCTGGCATTCCCCACATTCCCAAGTTGTGATTAATACACGTCTTGTCAGAGGTTAAGGAAGGGTCTGGCAATCAGATAAATCTGTGCCGGGGTCAAGGATTGAACCCTGGACCTTCAATACAGAAGTCCGACACCTTAACACTAGACCACCAGGTCACCCTATCAAAAATGAATTCTGATAATTGTATTAGCTTGAGGAAAGAAAATGCTATATCAAATCCTGGCTTATCAATTACCTGAGTCTGTGAATTATATATCATAATCGCTAAATGGCGATATTTTTAAACAGATTCCCAACTAAGACTTTAACTAATTGTTCTAATACACAAATATGGGATTAATATTTCAAGTTCACTCGTTGATTGATGATAACATTTTAAATTAAAAATTAAATTAAATATCCTTTGAACTGCAAACAAGATTAAAAATTTACCTTTATGGTAATAATTATTATCTCTCCCTATTTTACTTCTGCAACTTTTATTTTGGCATATTACATATTGACGTATATGCAGGAATCATAAAACAAGGGTGAAACAATTAATATTTGAAACCCTGGTGAATATTTGACACGGAATACTTTAGTCAAACAAAAAGTGAACCAAACCATAGCCATTTAGTCGAGCTAGATCACAGAGCTTACTTTATCAAATCTGTGGGAAAGTAAAATAGTGAATATTTTATAACTATGATGCCCGTTTATATTTAAAACTCGTATTTTGATGTCTCATTAAAAGTAAACAGATTATTTCTAGATCCATTATATCCCTTTTGTACTAAATTAAAAACTATTATATACAAAAAAAAAATATACATATATAAAAAAATATAGCTAATATTGATTTAGATAAACTAATACAAAGCATCTTTTTAATTTTATTTTTAATAATTCATTATTAATTCAATTTATATTAATTAATAAAAGATTGATTGTTTTGTATTCTAATTATTTTCTAAAAAATATCATTTTAACTTTATTTTTTTATATCTATTTAATTTAAAAAAATTGAGTTATGTATTATTCAACATTTTATAAATATAAATATATTTTATATATATATATATATACTTAGGGCTCTTATTTATCTAAATAATATAATTGCATGTTTATTAAGAAAATTAAAAGAGGTAGCGCATTTATCTTTGTTTTTCTATCAATTTATTTTAAAAATAACTATTTTTTAATACTAAAATAATTTAATATTTATTTACATTTTAAGATCCTCACTATAAGTATTAGTATATGATGCACACATTTTGAATTATTGCTACATAATGTATTAAGAATCAGGTTATTCAAATTCGCTCATCTATTTTTAAATGATTAATTTGGTACAATTTCAACGAATTTTGATATCTTCTACACATAGATCTGTGGATTGGATATCTAATTTCTGAATAATAGTACTCACAAGACGTGTATTAATCACAACTTGTGAATGTGAGGAATGCCAGGCCTCCGCCATGGTTCGGATTCCACGTTAAACTGTAGGTCCTCCATTTTATCTTACAATCACCCTACCATTACACATTAGCGTAAGTGCGTATGACCCGAACGGGTAGTAAGACACGGTGATGATAATAATAATAATAATAATAATAATAATAATAATAATGATGATGATGGTACTCCTTGGAGATATGTATTTCTGTGTGGTTAATTTTGAAACACCATATTAACAAATTTTCTGCGTCATTGAAGGTGACACTGACTAAACTTCAAGCTCATCTAGTCTGGCTGGTAACAGAAAGGTTTGTAGCTTGAATTATGGCTGGGTCGGAGTATTCAGAGTATTATTTTATGCTTGATTCCCCAATTCTTACTTCGCTTTATGTGAGTGCATTTCATATTTTATTTGATCTCTTTCATTATTAACACATTTGCATAATACAAATGCTTTTAGATCGTATGGTTATTACATACAGTGAAGAAAAACATTAAATATATTAAACCAGTACTTAGATATCTTATGATTTCCCGAGTGTAGTGAGTACCAGTTTTAACTTGAGCATTTATAATTTAGTCCGTTTGACTGGCAAGATATTTGCTACGCCTTAACTGTCATATGGATTGATCAATTATACTAAATGTAGTGTATACTTTATTAAATGTCAGCTGAACAACGTAATTACATGGCATTTTGATTTTATTATCTATTTCAAAATGGAGACCACTAAAAAGTCTGAATTTTTGTCCAAAAAAAACCCACCATGCTTTAACAAATTTTTAACGTTATTGGTCTAGTATATTCTATGAATTAAGGTTAATGATGTAGGTATATAATTATTTTTATCTTGTTATTCGTTTTGATCTAGTGTTCACTCAAAAGAGTTTGTGTTTAATTACTCATGAGCGAATGAAATCAAAAGTCATAGAGGTTAGAAAGTCCTAGTGAATTGAGCTGAAACTCAAATAGCATTGCGAGAATAAAGGCCAGTGTGATATTCATTAACATAAGTTAGAGAGTATTCAAAGTGTAAATTTGGCAACCTAGAACAAAATAAGCGTATAAACCAACCGGGTAGTTAGATTCGGTGTTAAATATTACTAGAAACAAATTACAAAATAAAAGGATATCAGTAAACTTTATTTATGTATTAACGGTCATGGGAATAACGTTCATGGGAAAAGTTATCAGTTTAGAGTAAATTTAATGAAAATAAATATTGGTCATCTTATGGGAGACACGACGATATTTTGAGTAGATGTAAGGACTACTTCAGGCACATTTTGGTTGTTCCTGAGGGATCCTAGTAGGTTGATGTTATTGAAAATTGAAATCCATACTGCTGAACAACTAGATCCATAGACTGGTATTAATGATGTTAAAGAAGCTATTACGAAGTTAAGACATCATAAATTTCTAGGTTTTAACTCAATTCTGGTAGATTTAATAAAGGGAGGTGATGAAATGTTGGCATTAGAAAGTCATAAACTGCTATTTCCTTATGAAAACATGAGGTATTACTACAAGTATGAGGTGACCTGGTGGTTAGGGGTAAGGTGTCAGACTTCTGTGCTCGCGGCCGGGGTTCAATCCCCGGTCCCGGCACAGATTTATCTGATTTCCAAACCCTTCCTTCACCTCTGACAAGATATCTTGTGAATGTGAGGAATGCCAGGCCTCCGCCATGGTTCGGATTCCACGTTAAACTGTAGAGTCCTCCATTTCATCTCACAATCACCCTACTATTACACATTAGCGTAAGTGCGTATAACCCGAAAGGGTAGTAAGACGCGGTGCTAATAATAATAATACTACAAGTATGGAAGGAAGGTATTTTATAACTATTTTAAAAAATGGGGAGATAAAAGAGTGATAATTATAAAGGTATATCACTACTACCAACATGTTATAAAATTTGATCTCACATATTTTTAATGAGATTAACTTCTAGTGAAAAGGAAATAATTGGGAATAATTAGCGTGGATTTTGACGAGATAGGCATATATTTTATAAAAAAAAGTGGAAATACAATATGATGGTTCATCAACTATACATACATTTTAAAAATGCCTATGATTCAAATAAAAGAAACCATTATATGAAACTTTAGTTGAGTTTGTGATAACTAAAAAACTTGTCAAGCTAATTGAGCTACGTTTGACTGATACGTGTGGTAGGGATTGGATGTCACTTATCAGATACTTTCAAAATACACGTTGGGTTTAAACAAGGAGGTGCACTTTCCCCATTATTTTTAAATCTAGATTTAGATTATTATATTAGGTTAATAAAAATTTGTAGGGAAGGGTTGATACTAAACGGTACAATGTAGATATATTAGGAAATGTACATGATTTAGGTTTGTTGGTCAATAATAAGGAAGATGGGGCAATAAGTAAACTTTTATTAGAGGTTAGTAAAGAAATAGATTTAGAAGTAAGCTCTGAAAACTCAAAGTATATGAACACAAAGAGAAAACATTAATTATTATTGGGGACGATAATTTAGACAGTACTTCGAGTAACATATCATTTGACAAATAAGTGAGTTTAAACATTTAAGAACAATTTAAATAGCAATAACATATTAGATTGGAAGTTCGGATAATAATACAATCGGGAAATGCATGCTATCACTCGGTCAGTAAGTTGTTGACATCTCGCCTGTTGTCAAGTAATGTAAAGATCAGAATAAACAAATATTATTATTATTATTATTATTATTATTAATTATTATTATTATATTATTATTTAGCACCGCGTCTTACTTACGTTCGGGTTGTACGCACTTACATTAATGTGTAATGGTAGGGTGATTGTGAGATGAAATGGAGGACCTACAGTTTAACGTGGAATCCGAACCACGGTGGAGGCCTGGCATTCCCCACATTCACAAGATGTCTTGTCAGAGGTGAAGGAAGGGTTTGGTAATCAGATAAATCCGTGCCGGGACCGAGGATTGAACCCCGGCCGCCAGCACATAAGTCTGACACCTTACCCCTAGACCGCCAGGTCACCATCAATTTGTATGCTTTGCTATCATTTGAAGTTGTCGAATATATTGAAGTGTTGTTCAATGTGGGGGAACAAATGAGCAAATCTAGTATAATATATGTATAGGGTGACGTTGCGGTCTAGGGGTAAGGTGTCGGACTTCTGTGCTGGGGTCCGGGGTTCAATCCTCGGTCCCTGCACAGATTTATCTGATTACCAAACCCTTCCTTCACCTCTGACAAGACATCTTGTGAATGTGGGGAATGCCAGGCCTCCACCGTGGTTCGGATTCCACGTTAAACTGTAGGTTCTTCATTTCATCTCACAATCACCCCACCATTACACATTAGCGTACGGGCGAGTAACCAAATGGGTAATAAGACGCGGTGCTAATAATAATAGTATAATATATATAATAAGTATTTATATGATAGTATTGTACAATATTAAAGTTTTTCCTGGAGGTTATAATTCCATCTATAACCAATTAGTTTTTTCTTACTATAACTCTTTATGGTAATCCAAAAGCATATTGTTTAAAATACACACATTATAATTAGCGTTATTTCAAGTTTTCTTCCTTTTCCATCTGTCTTGTGTCACGAACATGGTACTTAGCAAATTCCTGACAACACAAACTTATCGCAAAGCGATCTGCATACAGAACAGTTAGAACAAGAATAAACGTCATTTGATAAGCTCTGTTTTTATTTATGTCAGTGTGAATAAGGTGCATAACAATGGGTTATGGAAGTGAAAAATATTAGAGGAGGTTGGGTATATGTTTGTTAGAAGCCGCAGGTACAAAATAATCAAAGCGGAAGTTTCTTTTGTTTGTGGTAGTTAATACTTCCTGATTCTCGCGTGTTTTATGAAGCCGAAGTCGTTACTAGCGTATCTTAAGGTTTCTTTTTGGTTCTAAGATAATAGCGCTTGATAGGCCATTACTTCCAGGATAGAACGCTACCCCCCCCCCCCCCCCCTCACCCTTTCAACTCCTTCTACCTTTTCGCATAAACCTTTACAAATACAACCAAGGTAGGTCTTGAACTCTAGACTTTGAACTATGGCCCATCAGATAACGACGCTTCTAAAAATATCCAGTAAGGTCCATACATTATCTTAAATGGAGTTTAAGTCTTGAATCAGGCTACCTACCTTGTGGTTTATAGAGTAAATAAATGTGCTCATCTTGGGGAAAGTTTTGCCTCCATGTTTATATAGCATATAGGAGTTAAGGTTTAAGCCTTACTATATTTGGTGTAGATTTTAATATATAAACATGTTTTTAAATATAATATTTTGTATCTAATATATATCTAATATATATATTAGAAATAAAAAATTATAATGAAGTTGATCAGTATTTCTATTGAAAAAGGCCCCTTTAGGTTATCTTTATTTAATTAAAATATTAAAATAATAACCCTCTTCAGTGGCCGCATGGTCTAAGTTGTCACTCTCGCAATAGACTAGCAATCATGAGTATATCGGGGTTCAAACACAACAAACATGTTTAAATAATGTGATATATTCTAACCTAACAAGTACTTAAAGAATTGGATTTAAGTTATGATTTTTTTTTTTAAATCCGTTATCATCAATCCGTTTTTTAAATGCTTCAAGTTTTGTCAAAATTACATTAGATTATGTTTAAAAAATCTATTTAACAATCTTTTTATGAATAAAATGCAGGTACACTTACTCTAAATTAAATCTTTCTCATTCCTAACCCTTAGCGTAACTTTTACATATACTTCATACCTGAATGGGTACTATTGGCAATTTAAAAACAACAGTTGTTTCTATACAATATTGAGAATTCAGATCCTGTTGTCACCAAATGAGAGCAATCATATAAGTGTTATATTAACGGTTCAATTAATCCACCCTTTAATACTCAATTGATTCAAAGGTCCTATCTTTATAATCTCTTATGTTCATCAACCCAATTCTCTGAAAATGGTAAGCATTTCAATTATTAATGTCCATCAATTCAACTGTATTTTTTTAAGCTACCCTTTATTAACATTATAAGCCGATTTATCTAAATCTAGCTACAGGCCATTAAATCTAACTATGTAAATATATATATTTATATGTATAAAATATTTATACGTAAGAGAGAGATAAAGAGAAATGGAGAAAAAGATATATTTTTTATATGAATTGCTATCTGCTACATTCCCATATCAAGATACAATATTGTAATCATGAAAAAGAAATCGATCTTTAGATCATGATGAATCCTCTACCTTTTATATATGTCTAAGCCCATCTAAAAAGGGAGTTTAAAAATATTCTTTGGAGCTATAATACACAATATTAGAAAGTTTGTACGGTTTTTTTTTTATACCAACGTTTTGCTGTGGGCTTAGTACCAAGAAAAAAAAAACCAAACAAACCTAGTTCACACGCAATACCATTCAATTACTGAGGACATTGAAGTTTATTCCCTCTCTCTTTTTGTTTGTTAAATGCAACAATGCTGAAATATTATTCAATTTGTGTTTAAATTTGTGTGTGACTAATATGGAAGACAAAATAATGAAAAAAGTCGTCACATTATTTTCTACATAGGACTTATTCCACCTTTTTCTTCTTTCCCTAGATAGGCTTTATTGATAAAATGTACAATTATTAGTTTATTTTTCCTTTCTCTTTATTTTTATCAATTTCAATTTTTATAAAATTATTTAGCTATTAAGACACCATATTTTTAAACATGAAAACATATTACGTGACTTTGAAAATGTACCTGACAATAATAATGCCAAAAATGTACACAATACATTTTGTTGCTAGCTTATATTGTTATAATTCATGTTTTATTCCAACCCAAAACACTCGTTGCCAAGGATATATATAATTAGCTTATTGATATTTATAAGCTTCTCGTTTCTAAGGAGACTTATTTAAAAGTTAATATATTTAATTGTTAAAAATTTAAGACGCCAATGTAGCCACACTACCATTCGGGATGTTTTTTAATATTTCACTCGCTAATGAGCTAACGAGTTAGTATTTAGAATACCTTCTTCCCTGAAAAACAAAAAGTACAACAGAAAAAGTCCCATCACAATTCGATAAGGTCTTTTTGAGTTTACTGGAAACAAACAAACAGACTTACAATCGAATGCACAACGATATTTCGAGTTGTATTTATCATAAGTGTAAATATATTTTTATAACACTATTAGTTTCCGAGGTATAATCAGATATTTAAAATTAATGTTTGGAAAATGAAGGAATTTATTAAGCTCTTTGGTGAACCAATATTTTCCTTTTTTATCTTTATGTTTTTGTGACAATGTATATTATTTAATTTATTCTATTTGGTAGAATGTCATGTTATTTTTTATATTGTGTCTCTGAAACAATATAAATTATTTTGTTTCACATTTCTTTCATGTTTTAAGAAAATATCTAGATTTTTATACAAAAGAGTGAGAAAGTATATTTGTTGTAAACTATCATTTATTTTTATATGAACTGTACAACAGCGCAAACATACGGTATTACCAACACTCACCATCTAACGGGATTGCAGATCCTTACAAACACTCGCAGAATTTCATAGTGCATTTGTTTTCCGGTCGAGAGGGTACTTGTACGTTAACCACCCTGTTTTATTGCGATGTTAACCGGGGTGAAAAGAGTATATTCGAATAAAACCAATGCCGAGGGCTGTGTACAGTTTGGGGGAGAAAAACATACACAGAAATCAAACAATGTTAATATTTCACACAGACTCCGGGTGAAAAAAAAAGTCTAACTAGCATCCTACACCACTTCCATTTGTGCTGGCGGAATAAATCTAGTTTGTTTTGACCCCTGGTACTTCCCACAAATTCATGGTCAGTGGTCCCCGAAATTGGGATCACGAATTTTTTTTTAAATATATCACCACTAGGTAGGTTATTTAATTTCCCGCCCCATATGCGCAGTTATGTCAAATTTGAAATTACAAATGGTTATGCTTTCAAAATGTTAAAACAGGATTCATCTCACACGAAAGTATATCTGAAGTGTTATTTTTTGGTCCCATGCTTGAGTCCTTCTGTACGTCTGGGCTAGCTGTAAATTTACAGTAATGGTGTAATTTTGAGGAATTAGAGTTTAGATAACGTGAAATCATGAGGATATTAGAGTTTAGATAAGTGAAATCATGAGGAAAAAGAAATGTAATTCATTCAGAAGAAAACAATTCCGTACGTCCTGGATGGATTCGAATCGGGATTCCCCGTCAACGACAAAAAAAAATGGGTGAGACCATTGTGTTAGAGTGTATAATCAAGAGTGCAAATTGCAGTTAGTTAAAAGCATGATTTTAGTTTAAAAAAATATATAAATAACATTTTTCAGAGAATGATCATACAATACAACTAATAAACTCATTATGTTTGGAAGTAAGGGTTACTGAAAAACATATCAAAAATATATTTAAATTATTGAATATATAATTTCAGAATATATCTACATTCTTTTCAATAATTTCCTTCTGGATATCATTATTAATAATTAAAATAAAGTGATTTATAATTAAATAAACAGTTATTTCAAATAACTACAAGTAAATAATGTTTAGCGTATAATGCACAATTCATAGTTAGAATACAATGATGTAGTGAATGTTTCAACTAGGTATGGACACTGGCTTGAGCTCATTACTCTAATAGATAGTATCTTAAATAATAACTTCATTTAAGGGCTCATTCTAAAAACCACGTTAAATAAACGGCATCTATTTAAACATAAAACTATCCATATTAATGTAGTTCATGCGTTATTAAATCAAGTTTGATTTGTATCGCTATTTAAATTTAATAATAATATATCTATACATATAATTAAACTCTAAAATATTTCAAAATATTCTAATATTGGTGTGGTTTTTTATATAAAGTTTTTTAAGTATAAACAAAGAATACAGAATAGTATCTTTTAATAGTTTTAGTCAGTATTTATGTTTTAAGCTGCCAGTAAACTCAAAAGGTTTTTGTAGATTTATGATGGGACTTAGTCGATTGCCCTTCTCATTTTTGTAGATTTAATGATTGGATTATTCGATTATACATTACTACATTTTTTTGGATTTAAGATTGGACTTATTCGATTGCACATTTAACTTTTTTATGGAAACAGGTTAAGATATAACGGGTGAGTCATTTAATTTGAAACAACAGAATATTCCTAAAATGAAGCATTTCAGGAAAAATCGCTTCCTATAAAAGTTTTTTCGTTTTGAAGTGGGAAGAGAACAGCACTTGTTATTTTTTATTTAGTGGATGTTTTAAATATATTTTCATGGTCAGCTTTGTTTTTAAATGAAAACAAAATTGTTTTGAAGGAATTTATACGCTACAAAAAGAACTTTCATGAACTCTTTTATATATTTTATTATTATTATTATTATATTAATATTATTATTATTATCTATGTAATTTTCTTTTAAATCCTAAATAAACAATGATTGATTGATTAATTAATTATTATATTATTATTATTATATCACCGTGACTTACTACCCGTTCGGGTTATACGCACTTACGCTAATGTGTAATGGTAGAGTTATTAGAAGATGTGATGGAAAACCTACAGTTTAACGTGGGATCCGAACCACGGTGGAGGTCTGGCATTCCCCACATTGACAAGATGTCTTGTCAGAGGTGAAGGAAGGGTTTGGTAATCAGATAAATTTGTGCCGGGAACAAGGATTGAACCCCGGACCCAAGCACATAAGTCCGACACCTTACCCCTAGACCGCCAGGTCACCTTGAAACTTTCTTATCTAACATCAATTTTTGAAGACATTTTAACTCATATTTTTATAACACTTTATATTCGAAGAACTTTTATTATATTATGTTATTATTTATTATATAAAATATCATTTAAAATTATTTTAATAAATGTTCAAAATGATGTCAATTTACAATTATATACTTTGAATATAATAACACGTTTTTCAATTAAAATTGTTATATAAAATACAAGCTAAAATATCTTGAAAAATTAATGTCTTTAAAAAAAGTTTCAGTAAAATAGTGTTTATTTTCTTGTGACGAATAACACAACATTGCAGCAACATTTGTTTCATTTACCGTATGATCAGTAGAAAAATAAATAGAAAGACATTAAAAAATTATTTTGCAATGAATTTACGGCAATCTAAATGAGAGCGGATAAAAGCAAGTGTTTTTAGGATGGCTAGTAGCAGCGAAATTCCATTAGAAATACATTGTGATATCCTTCTCCATCTTATCAACCGAACCTGCCAATGATTATAACTATTATTTATTTGGTGCTGTTCTCTTTCCCAATTAAAAACAAAAATATTTTGCAAAAAGTATTTTTTTTATAAAATGCTTCTTTTTCAGACTATTCTGGTATCTAAGATTAAATACCTCACCTTATATACAATTACGCTATCTCATCAGTTATATTATTATTAGCACCGCGTCTTACTACCCGTTCGGGTTATACGCACTTACGCTAATTTGTAATGGTAGGGTGATTGTGAGATGAAATGAAGGACTACAGTTTAACGTGGAATCCGAACCACGGTGGAGGCCTGGCATTCCTCACATTCACAAGATGTCTTGTCAGAGGTGAAGGAAGGGCTTGGAAATCAGATAAATCTGTGCCGGGGCCGAGGATTCAACCCCGGCCGCCAGCACAGAAGTCTGACACCTTACCACTAGACCACTCATCAGTTATAGAAGTAGTGTAAAAAACGTGCGTAAGCAGTAAATATTTGTCACAGTGGTTTTAGAAAGTACATTACAAAGCATGGCTCTTGATTCTTTCAACCAACGTAAGAGGGGGAGGAGGGGAGGGGGGTTAGTTCGTGTTTCTTCGTGAATCTTTATTATCTCATAAAACATTGGTCTCAAGACATTCTTTAGTTAGCAATTAAAAATTTCAGTTGTTTTGAATGAGTTAGCGGTGTGAATAGTATTCTTACATATTCTTTGATGCTAAGATAAAAACACATTAAGTGTACTCAATATAAAATGATTTTATCAATATATTTTATTTTTGTTTTTTGGATAAAAATTAAAAGCTATTATTTTGGTTGATAGTAAGGTTGTATCTTCTTTTTTATTCCTTTCTTCTTATTTTATATACTACTTTTCTTCTAAGATGCCGCCATGTTTCGGTGAATATTCACAATCTTCAAGTCTTATTTGTATTAAAGATTATTTATTTTACTTCATACTGTTGGAAAATTTGTGAAAATTTTATCTAGTGAGATGATAAACAATATGTATATGATGATTGATATTACTTCATACTATAGGAAAGTTTTTGAAAATTTTATTTAGTGAGATGATCAACAATATGCATATTGTTGCATATCTTACAGGATAAAATTTTCAAAATCTTTCCAATAGTAGCCTATGAAGTAAAATCAATCATCTTTAATACAAATAAGACTTTAAGATGATGAAAAATCACCGAAACATGTCATCATCGAAAGTAGTATAAAAATAAGGAGCAGAGAATATAAAATAAGATACAACCTTACTATCAATTATTACTCCTTACAAAATAAACAAGAACACTATTAGAAATTTTATTTGGGTTTTCAGTGCAACTAAACCATCTCATAATACTGCTTTGTGAGTTAATTTTAATTACTTTTCCTGTTATATTTGTATTTCCGTAAATTAAATGTATAGTCTATTGTAAATTATATATTAACTTTCGAACTATTTATTTTGGGTGTTCATTACAACAATACCTATATTTAAAAGCGACACTGTACTTTTATTTTCACCTTAAATTTAGGTTATTTTTCAGTCATTTTATGATATTGCGTGTAAATTAGGTTTAAAATGTTTTTTTATAACAAATCTTAACTATTTATTTGGTCGTTATTTTAAAAATGCCCCCACATAAGCGAACAAATCTCTAATGCAAAGACCTCCAAAATGTACTATATATGTTGGTTCCTTACGGCAAGTATTCGGTATTGTGTGGTCGTCTACATAAGACACTTCCTCGCCTCATACGTGTCTGAAATGGTATTTTTATTAGTTTAGAAAGATGATTCATTGGAAAAAAGATTAAGTTTACCCATTTTTAAATAAATGTGATTGAAGCCATGGGCGAACTCTGCTGTTATCATATAAAAGTGAGAATACATATTAGGCATCATTTTATATCATTATCTACATTAGATATTTACTGAATATAATAAAGATTATGTTAATATATTTTATCTATAAATCGGTATAAATTAATAAATATTGGATAAATATTTTAAATAAATTGATTTATAGTGAATGCATAGCTTAGTGTCATTAAAATTCTATATTATGTAAGGAATTTCTCACACTATAAATTTAATAAATATATTTTACCATATACATATTTATATGAATAGTTTAATTATGAATTATAAAAATTATAGAAAAAACTCAAGTGGAACATTTTGAACTGTGTAAGATTTTTACGAAATCTGAATCAATAGGCACAAAGGTTAAGTCTTAATTTTAATCTTATCTGATCTATCTTTTCGGCAATTGTAAGGTCGTGGGTTTAACCCTGATCGCATGTACTGAGAACCTTTTTATTAATAGTTTTTCCTTCTACCTCTTCGCAAATGATGGTACATTTTCTTTAAGTTCCTTTATACCCCAGTGGGTTAGGGATACAAGCAGTAAAACGTGGTGCACATAACAAAACTATAATTTATACATTTGATGGTGAATTGTATCACAGAAAAAAAATGTTCGTGTGTTGTCTAAAGGTTTGCCTTTTGTTTTCGATACACATATTTTGATAGACACCGGCGAATCTGCGACTACATGATGAATTATTGAGACCCTTGCAACACACTTCAACCGTCCATTAAAAGTTAATGACATGCAATAAGGAGCTAAGCTTAGACTGTAGCTAAAGCTTTTTACTACCATATGATAGTAAATTTAAGATTCATTAGAGGAGAGCACCTTTTAAGAAATCCTCAGATATTAGAATCGATGCTTATTGTTACTTTACGATGTATTTAATAATAAAATAATAAATTCGAAAATCTAGCTAGCCCTAGAAAAACTTTAGATGGAAACTGCATTAAAATGCGATACTAATCACAAGAAAGTAAATAATATAAATATATATTATATACACAAGCGATTGTGTGTAAATCAAATTTATTTAAAATCCAAATGAAGATGATCAATAAATCGAGGTTAAGCTTTCTCTTCCCTCTTTAAATATATATACAGAAATTGTTTATATTTAATGTTTACGAGTTTGGACCCAACATAAATTTACGCTAATGTTATAAAAACAAACAAATAGATATGTGTTTTAATTATATGTAACAATTAAGATATTAATGTATAATACAATGTTTTAGACATTTCTAACTACTTGAAATTAATTCATCTTGATTTTAGAAATGTATTAAAGCTGTTAACCCTTTTAAAATTCATAATAATATTTTAATACGATTAACTTATTCATCTGATATTATAAGGTGCTACAAAACTAAACGCAAGCCACAATTACTTCATTAATTAACTTAGTGTTTTATCTATACAGTTTACTTCTGGAAACGTGTAAAATTCTTAAATTTGGAAGAGTATTAACACCGGAATAAGAATAAGAGCTTATGTGTTTAATATTAAACCTATTAAATTATATCTAAATTATACTGGTTAGAGGGCCACTTAAAAGGAACCTAGCTTAAAATGTTTAAATTTATTTGACCAAAAATAAAGAAAATGTTCAACCACTAATGGAATAAGCTCATGGATTATTTAGATAAGATTTTGTAAAAAAAATGTTCCAAAAAAATTATACAAAAATTTATAATATTAATTTTAAAATGGTCATATTAAATTGAAGCGTTGGGAAATATTTGGTTTATATCAAATAAGGATATATTTTAGTGGTCATTCTCATCCTATTAAAGTTTAATAATCAACAATTAAATATATTTTATTCAAATGAAGTACATTAGTAGTAATCTTATACTTATGTGTAACGTCTTTATCTACTTTTTGCTTAGAATATTCATGTTAATGTTGGTGATGGTTTATTTGTAAATTTTGATTAATTAAATGACATTATTTGGTTTTGAGTTAAACCCACCTATTATTATAAAATTAAATATATTTGAAATTATAAACACCTTCGTCTTAAGATAAGTGTAATAAACGTCAAACATATTTATCTTAGTTATATGTTGACCGATAAGTTGTGGCTCTAATCACGGATTAAGGGCCTTCCACTCCCCATTTACAAAAATGGAGGTAAGTTTCCTCAAAATTCTACTTACTTCATCTTAACCAAATTAGTATAGTTAAATGTAGTAATAAGAAAGGGTGCAAAATAATTGGTAAAATAAAATAATCTCAAACTTCTTACAATATGAATAGCCAAACGAATTTTTTTTCGTCAATTTGATTATTTAAATAAGAAAATCATTACTATAACTCGCATAATAATGACCGATACAAAATGATTAACCAGACTATGTCCAAATTTTAGATATTGGTTTTTGGTGGATGCGCGTGTCTTCTACCACATTACACATAAACACTCCGTGACAATTCGCTCAGGTGGTTACGGTTGTGAATCCAGTTGACGTATGTTGGAGTTGAAATGTAATTGGAAATTTTGTTAACATGAAAATGACACTTCTCTGCCGTTAACGCACACGCACACACACACACACAGAGACACACACACACAAACTACTCAATTATATGAGATACCTTTCATCTATCTGTCCTGGATGATAAAATTATCATTCGCACAGGTTTGTCCGTAGGTAAATATCACCGATCACATGTCAAATAAATAATTGATTTGTCATTATAGATTATCCAGATTGTATTTCCTTTGTATGAAGCGACGATTTACGCACAGAATTTATGTTGATGTTTAACAATAAAGCTGAGGAAGAGGCGTTTTATGTGGCAATAAATAACACACAATATTTAAAATTATCATTATTCTTCTTTTGCCTCCCCCCACCATGTTTTGTTTTCATTTTCTTTAGACTCGCACATATATGAAAAGAAGAATTTACTTATACATTTTATGAAAATGAAGCAAAATAATAAAAATCATACAAAGAATATAAAACGCTAAAATGAAAGGTTGAACAGAAAAAAAAAGAGGAACTGTTTACGACATTTATACAAGTTACTAAACTATTTCTCATATAATTATACGTAAAATCATGTGATCGGCAACATTCGCTTTTGATAAATTATAATATATATATATATATATATAATCTACCAAAAGTGAATATATATATATAATACTGCTATTAAAAAAGAATATGAATTATGCTGACCACAAGAAAAATGAAATATTTCTCTTTTCTAGAAGAACCTTCTAACCACAATTACAACTATCGCTATACAAATTCTGTCTGATAAATTCAAATAGATCCGAGCTATATGTCCTGCATTTGTTGACATTTACTAACAAATGAAGGCATAGATATTATTTTAAAATCAATTATGTTCTCAACTATAAGCTGAAAACATAATATTTTGGAATAATTGGTGTATTGTGGGTTGGATAAATTATGATAATATGTTAAACATGGGCGTTTGACTGAATGCATTTAGCCATGGTGGATCCAATCACTTCCCGACTTGTGTGCAAATTGTGTGGACAATATTAGTGCGTCCTCCCCCCCACAACCCCTAGTACCACCCAACCCCCAGGCCGACAAAAGGTGCTGACACTGATAGTTGGTTGAAGGGAGGAGGATTCCCTCCCATCCCTCCCACGGTTAAAGCTTCATTGTGACGGCTCCCCTACCCTTTCCTAACACGTCACTCCTTTACCCCCACCCCCTTTCCCTCACCCATTCTCTATTCTGTACATCAAAGGATGCAAATTTTCCAGCGGGTGACTGACAAATGACTGCCGCACTGCGTCCGGTACACGCCATTAACATGAAGGGTTGAAGGGAAAGGGGTACAAGGGTGCAGGGTTGGTTCGGAAGGGGGGGGGGTTCAAGCGGTTCCAAACAAACGAATTACTGGGGATCACAATGGGCTAAGGAGACACGGGTTAATTAAACGTATCTTATGATAAGAAACTGTCATAAATAAATCTTGGTATTTGAAAAAAATAAATGAATTTATTAAAAAGGTCTACATTAGTTTATTTTAAGGAGGTGTCTAATAAGATTATATATACAAGCTATTTACAATATCAATACATCAATAGACTTTAGAAATAACTGGTTATATAATTAAATTTTATATTTTGTAATGTGAAGAGAAAATAAAGCTCATTTTTATAGTCATTATTTGATCTGACAAACAAAACTGTCTTGTCACATGAATGAATTACATATGAACAAGCTTGATAAGAGTTTTAATTAATTTTTTAGTACCACGTCTTAATACCCTTATGTACACTTATGTACTAATTACACTAATGTTTTAGGTATTAGGAAAGCTATATTTAGAGGAAGTGTATCTGTATTTGCGTGAAGAGAGAGTGGAAAATAATTTCGGAAAACCTACCCTCAATACACTCGACCAAGATTCAAACCCTGATCTCCCGTATTAAGTGGTCTAATCTAATATCATAGTAATGCCATGGACCATGCTGCCACATAATTGGGTAGTTCTAATATTAGTGGGTGAAATATCAACTTTATTTATAGCCAAAAGCTAGCGTGGGACTGTATATATATATATTGGTTTTAAAGCTTAAAATTGACAATTCATAAACCATTGCCTCTCAATATTAATTAATATATTTTTTAAACAAATTATAATATTCATTTATAATGTATATTCGTAAATTAACATACAATAAATAAATTATTTTTAAAAGTTTTATCTTGAATATAATAATATACTATTATTTACTGGAATATTTAAACTGAACTGTTTACCAAATGTATAAGTACAATAGAATATATATTAAAATGAATAGCACTACATGTAGTAGACTTGAATTGAAGCTAGATGTACACACTACGTATCTAAAACCCTAATAAGACGTGAAAGAAATATCTGGACAAGAATACCAACAGAATAAACTATCTTATTAGATTTATAAAGAAAATGTTATCTGTCAGTCAGATTTTCTGTTAGTTGCTCACTATTGTCCCAACCCCTGCAGCGATTGTGTTGAAATTTCACAAGGTGGATTTTACAGTTAACATAAATTATATATTTTAAATTAAAATTCAATAAGAGTTATGTTTTTTTCAAATAATTTGTTTAAAATCACATTTTAAATCGTTGTATTCTTCTATTAAATGTATAATCAATAATAGTAAACAATACATTTTTAAAAATAATTATAATCTCGATGTCAAAAGTTTTCATGATTACAATAAATACTCTCTTTATATGTCATTTTTTTAAAAATCAGTCTACAATAATATTCTATTAGATTAACATTTATATGAAAACAAGTGGATAAAATGTATATTCTAATAATAAAGAAAGGCTACCAGTTAAGAACCGAATCGATAGAACGATTTTTAAATTGTTCAATATTTTGGAAAATCAATAAAAACTAAATAAGTTAATTATTAAACAAAAAAAGGTAAAATAAAAAGGTTCTTAACCAAAAAACAAGTATGTAAAACTTTATGTGTCATGTCAAAAATTGCTATTTGTCAAACGACACAATCCCTATAAAGATAATTTAAATAAATTATTTAGAAACCTTTTCAAAATATTTTAACTTTTCAAAAATATCTCATTAGTTAACTACCATTAAATGATTTATCCAATTTAACAATTCAAACCAATAAATTATTAATATATAAATAGTATTTAAGTTATTTTTTACTTTATTCTGTAGATTATACTAAGAACGATAAAAGTTATTTTTTTTAGATTCCTTGAGTGAAAAATGGGTACACTATCTGGTAATAGATAATGTATAGCATACGTGACTACAATTTATTGAGAGGAACATAAATATTAGGTCTCCATTATAATAGAAAGACAATAAATTAAATGTTAGATATAATTGACGGTAAAGAAACAACTGCAGTGGCGGCTCGTGTATAGGCACTACGAAACTGCAGCACCTTTTATTTCCACTCGATATTATCGATAACATTTAATATAATGAGTCATCTTTGCTTTAATTATTTCTTTATTTTTGTAGTACAATACATATTCCTTAAGCTTAATGTCAATACTTCAGTAGCCATCCCCCAGTCTATCAAAAAGATACAAAAATCTTTGTATGGAACTGTGCGCTTCACAGTACCAGTGAGGTAGTGTTTGACTGTTGAGCGCATGCGTACATAGGAAGGGGGGGGAGAAGGGGGGGACTGCCAGGTGGAGAGATCACTGTGTCTCTCGAAGTGCCGGCTATGGCATGATGGCGAAAGAAAGTTTTTTTTCTCAGCATGTGTTGTGCTTAGAAACCGTGTACCATATCTATACTAATATTATAAAGAGGAAAGATTTGATTTTTTTGTTTATTTGTTTGTAATGGATAAATTCAAAAACTACTGGACCGATTTTAAAAATTCTTTCACCAATATAAAGCTACATTATCATCTTGTAACATAGGCTATATTTTATTTTGAAAATTTAATTTATTACTCATAAAAATGTCGATAGTATATTATATAGTCGTTGGAAAAAAAAGTTATTGAAGGGAAAATGGGGTTGGTGCAGGGGCTGGGGGGGGGGGGTAGGGTGAGGAAATAGAAATATATGTAGTGACGAGGAACGCAAAAAAAAAGGATTAAAACAAAATTTGGGGAAACGAGGGAGTAAATGAAAGTGGAGGAAGCTGAAAAATTAATTTGATTTTAACAATTTATTTGATTGGTGTATACACAATCCCTTTCGCGCCTAGAGCAAACAAAATTATAGAGGAATGAGATGAAAATAGGAGGGAGGATAAAAAAGAGGGAGAGGCTATACAGTGATGGTAGGACATAATTTTTTTTTAAATAATTAAAAAAAGTTTTGTTTTTATATTGACATGATGGATGATTTAAGCTTTGTTTTACAGGGTTCTTTACAATATTTTTTTAGGGGGAAGGGGCTAGTTCTTTAATATGATAAAATGTATAAGAGTGTAGAATTATATTATTATTCTGCTTCCTGCTATTCTATTTGATTCATTTGTTTTTCGGCCCTTTTATTTAACAGAAAGACTAAATGCGCTTGCAGTACTCTCAATGGAGAAAAATTTCTTCAATTGTCATCCAGAGATCTAGGAGTAGATTATTGGACTTTTTGCGCAAATTAAAACAAGAAGAATGGATTTCACTTTTAAATGAATAAATCAAGCTTGAACTGTAACAATTTCAGTTAAATTAAGTAAAAAAATTATTTTTTTGTTAAGGTTTTATCAAGTTCCTGAATAAATATTATTTTTACATATGTTTTTTTTTCCTTTTACACGATTTTAAAACAAAGGCTAAAAAAATTCTTGAGCAGCACCCCCACTAATTGTAGCTACGAGCCTCCACTGGCAGATTTGTCTAAGGCATCATGCTCCCAATAGACAAGACTGTTGACAGTGGATAGATCATGGTTTGATCCTAGTTGGGTACAATGAAAGATTGTTTTTTTTCTAAATAATTTCCTTCTCTTTGCTCTATATAAACGTCGGTCGAAATTCACCCTTCTCCATCCTATTATCATAATTAATCTACTAGCGTATAACCCAAATAGGTGATAATATACGGTGATAAAAATTAGAACATACACAAAAACAAGCCCCCTTCCATTAATTCTTCTTTATGTTTAGGGAAACACATTTTACCAATATATAGGTTTTTTCCGCCATGTCACAAATCTAAGCCAGAAAGCCAAGCTTAATATGTAAACACTCTATTTATTGAGATAAGTTGACGTCACGGATGAAAAAACCAGCTAGTTGGTCAACTTCGCACAGATATAATTAGTCTTTTTAAAAAACAATTCAAATAATTATCTGTTAGTCCTGGAAAAGCAACAAATTGTAAGTTCAACTAAAGATACAAGGTAACATAACTTTACACCATAAACACTTATCACTAAAGTAAAATATTGACGTCAATTAAAATTTAACTAGTCACAATACTGCTTTGAATTCGTATCCATGTTTTGGTTCTGAAGCCATCCACAAGCCCTAATACAACGATCCAATAAATACCAGACCATGAAATGTTTACACTTTACCTTCATGTCTCGTTACAATGTTTGATCAAGAAGTTTATAGATCCATAATAATTCATGACGCTAATGATCATGTAAACATGTCTGACATAATTGACCCGTGAGAACAAGTAAGGGTTGTTTCTTCCCCTCTCTCTTAATACCTCAATACTAGCACCAACTCCTTTGATTTCACGGGTTCAGGAGGGAAGAGAAAGAGAATTTTTCAAAGGGATAAAGGAGGGTTTGGAAATGGGGTTAATGATATATAATACTGATTAGACTTCGGTCCCTAACAATGTCTCTCTTCTCCCCACCTACCCTCTTTACAATACTTCTCACACGACATAGTAAACATAGTACATGTCTAGTTATCAACGTTTGTCCGACATGACCAGAGTGAGTCATTACATTCCAAACATGTCCTTCATTTAACAATTTAATAATGAGGCTTGAATAAACTGACAAAACAAACATTTTCCATTCCCTGTTTAATATTTTAACTACAATATTTCATATATATACATTTATATATAAACAGGTTGTTCGGAAACTCATAACCCAAATGCACACATAGTTTTTTGAACCAATAGTAACACAAAATCCCTATACACTCACATCCGAGAACTATGCTAATACATCTTGTGAATGTGGGAATTTCCAGGCATCCACAGTGGTTCGGATTCCACGTTTAAACCTGTAGGTCCTTCATTTCATCTCACAATCATCCTTACCATTACACATTAGGTAAGTGCGTGTAACCCGAATGGATAGTAAGACGCGGTGCTAATAATAAAAAAAATAATAATAAACTATGCTAATACTATTAAATTGTTTCAAAGTTATATATGTTCTGCTGTCATGCTCCAAGATGTCGAGGCGTGTTAAGTGCCACGCGCCTAGCTCCTATGCAACCTGTTGTACATGTATACTTGAATAGCTTTGCGCTCCTGGATGTAAGTGTACCTAGAAATTTGTATTACTTTTGGTTCAAACAATCTATTTGTGCAGTTTGGCTATGAGTTTCCAAATATTCTGTTGTGTATATTATATATATATATATATATATTTAGTGTATATATAGTGTTTTTTGTGTGTATACTACATCACTTGTAGCCAAGTTTTGTTGAAAGATCAGCAAGTTTTTTAATGTGACTATTGTCCAGGGAATGTCCAAATGTACAGTACTAATCGTACATCCTTTCTGTGAATACTTATCCCATGTACGATGAGGTAAGGTGATGGTGATGGTGAATGTGAAGGTGGGTAACGAGTGGAAATTCATAGAACCTAACTTAAGCCTCATTAACCAAATCTGGTGACCGTGGGGATAATACCCTTTTAGGGATAATTACCCTTAGTAACATCTTTGAATCGAATCCGGAACCCTTTGGTTCATAGCCAGGTGCACTGCAACTTTACCACTGGCCGATTAAGAGAATTAAAAAATTTCAACGTTAAAAAATCAATAAAAGTATTTTATTTTTTTAATATTTCGTTTTAAAATTATACGTGGATGTTATCCGTTTGTAAAGTTATTTAATTTAATCAGGATTAAATAACCTTCTATTTCATTTTTATCTGTAATAAAAAATAATAAAAATTGATTAAAATTTATTAATTATGTATAGTTTTACAATAATTCCTACTTTATTATGGATGTATTAATCTCAATATTAATGAACGTTAACTGTCATAGAGAAAGTGAACAGGATAAAAAGGGAAATCTGAAATAAATAGAAATATTTTACTGTGGTCAACATTGATACTATATTAATACTATGATATTACTACTGTATTAATATTAATAAAGTTTATTGTGATATATACTAGTTTTATTATTTAGCGGTATCGATAATATTAATACGAGTAAATATTACATCACCATATAACATGTCTTGAAGTCTTAAAATATGAAAATATTTTTATTATATTTGGTCACTTACTACAGTCATTTAATATAAATTATTTACTACTAATAGTGAAAATATAAATCAGAGGACTGTCTGTGCTTATCTTTACATAGGATTTTGTACGTGTCCTTAAAATAAGCTATTACATAATACTGGTCTTAATAAACACATTATGAGCTTCATATAGACTACATTTCAGTAATCTCAGGTGCCTATGCTATTTCGTTTGTATTTATTTATAATATCTAAAGGTAAAATACTTTAAACTCAGTACACAAATAATCTTAGAATGGG
This sequence comes from Timema cristinae, assembly GCA_039000515.1. Taxonomy (NCBI): domain Eukaryota; kingdom Metazoa; phylum Arthropoda; class Insecta; order Phasmatodea; family Timematidae; genus Timema; species Timema cristinae. The sequence goes on from JBCFYV010000012.1 coordinate 103,772,967, forward strand.
ATATAGGCCTACATGTCCTAGTCCTGCACTAGAATTACACATTATTTTATTTAGATAAACAGTGTATTATAAAACAAATAATGTATTATTGTTACAAAATCATTTCAAGGATTTTGATAAGATTGTCGTTATAAGAGTGTAAGCCTAATGTATATTAAAATCTACAACATAGGTTATTCGTTTTCTTTAGAATGGCAGAAATTATAAAATTAAAAAGTAAATTTTAAAACAAAATATTTCTGAGGATTGAAGGTCAAGGATAGGTTTTATAACATGTCAAAACCAAAGATTAAAATTAAATTATACTCACTAAGAAAGTAGCAAGAAACATCTTTAAATTCGGTACGTTCTCTTACACAATCTTTGAATTGTTTGGCAAAAACCTTATTGGATGTCCGATTCTTTATAAACTTCTTCTACGGGTTAGGCTACTACACTAATATTACATTGCGATTAAATAACATTAATTCATTTGAATTTAATCCCAAAACTTCACAGACCTACGAAGTCAGATTTTTATAGTAAAATTACTAACAAGTTTTTTTTTTCCTTTTATATCACGGCCAAATGCACATAGAAGCAAACTCAACTCTCTAAAGAAGTTTGTAAATTACTTGCTAAGCCACTGAGCTGCCAAACTTCTCTCGGTGTTGCCCAAAATTGAAATAAAAACACTTACTACTTACTCTTCTTAGTCGTCCACGTACTGAACGTATGTCCTTTCCCCCCTTTCGATTAACGTTCCGTTCGATACTACCCAGCGATCAGTTATGTATGGTGATAGTCTATACTTCAATCTACAGGCGATCTTTAAATACACAGCTCACTTACATTATAAACTACCCGGTGATCAGTTATGTTTGGCGGATGGTCTATACACTAAATCTTCGATATTGTTTGGAATAATTTATATTGAGAACTTCCAGGCAGTCAGTGCAGTGTGGCAAAGAGTATATCAATAATATGTTAATATATTCTTTAAATATATGGGTAGAAGATAATTTAAATATAGAATAACTAGGTAAGATTAAATCGCTGTAATATATGTTATATTCTTTATTTTTGACCCATTAATAATGAGTATTTTAAGTAGTTATCAGTAGTTATATTAATATTTTATTTTTAACCTCACCATGCACCTTGGCTTTTGAATATTTTCTTTTATAATTTAAAAAAAACCTTTATTTTAGTCTTATTTGTCTTATGACTATGGCAAGGGAAAAATAAAAAACATATAATGCCCGATTGTTTGATTCTTCTTTTACTCTGAAAAATAGCCCGTGCATTTTATATAAAGTTATATATATTAATTTGTAGTTTTTGTATGTTATTTATTTTATTTATATTTTTTTGAAAGTTGTACATTAATAATTATATTTTGGCTATTCACAAAAATATATTAATTTTATTCTTAGATTTTTTGTATTAAAAACATGTAAATACGTAATCAAAACTATTTCTAAAATATTAAAATATGTAAGTATATTTATATGTTTTGACGTGAGGATGTACAAAATTACCCGCCTCGGTGGCGTAGATGGCTAACGCGCTAGTCGCTTTGAGCTCGAGTGCTGAGGACGGGGAGATCGAGGTTAGAATCTCGGCTGGGAGAACTGGGGGTGGTTTTTCCTAAATGGTTTTCCACTCTACCTCCACGCAAATGCGGGTTCACTTCCTCTAATTCAACCTTCCCAATTCCTAATACACTAGCGTAATTAGTACTTAAAGCGTATAACCCGAACGGGTAGTAAGACGCGGTGCTAAATAATAATAATAATAATAATAATAATAATATTAAAAATTAAACTATAAGTTATGGACGTAAGATTTTTGTATGTATACATATAAGAGTTAGGAGAGTTATCTATCACGAATAGATGGGATTGCGGTATAGCATGGTACTCTTCTCAAAATATATGGTTTATTGTAAGATTAGGGAAGGCTCAAACACCTATATCTATTAGTAGGATGTTTATAGTATTTGTGGCTTAAATTAAAACACAAAAATGACGTTCATTTTGAATCCGTCACTTATAAAGTATAAATTATGTGTGTGTGCACAAATGATTACTACCCTTTAGAGCTATCCATACACTTGAACTAAGGGTGTATTGGTGCGTAGGACATGATACATAATAAAAGTACCTGAGTTTGCTTGGAAATATAAGGAAAATTTCTTTGGATAATGCTACCCTAAATACTCTCGGATTGGTTTCAAACCCTAAATAACACTGTCAACAACAAACAAGTAAAGAATTTTGCAGTTTTTACCACGTTGGCACAAATTGGGTGACCTAGCTAATTATTTACTTTATAGCATTAGAAACTAGAAAGTTAATTGCCACATTTAGAAAAGTAAGCTTGTTCTTACCAGTCCACCTTATTACACCCTATACTTATCTTAAGTTAGTTCTGTAAGGTCCACCTCACTACACCCTATGTCTTTCAGGCCGTCTGCTTCTATATATTCCCACTGATCCCTGTCCATTGGTTTTCCAGGTCTCTTCCCATTGGGTTTGCCAGGTCTCTCCCCATTGGGTTTTCCAGGTCCCTCCCCATTGGATTTGCCAGGTTTCTTCCCATTGGCTTCTACAGGTCTCTCCCCATTGGGTTTTCCAGGTCTCTTCCCAATGGTTTGCCAGGTCTCTCCCCATTGGGTTTACCAGGTCTCTTTCCATTGGCTTTGCCAGGTCTCTTCCCGTTGGGTTTGCCAGGTCTCTCACCATTGGGTTTTCCAGGATTCTTCCCATTGGGTTTTCCATTCAGCAGCCTGAAAACGGTTCAAGATACTGCCATTCGTACTGCATGTCCTGCTCTCCGTAATATTTAAGATCTGACTATCCTAACAATGTTTTGTGATGAGAAGATAGTATATAACTTATCATTAGTTAAAATACTCCAATCCCCAGCATTTTTATCTCATTTTGAACTAAATATCTTCCTAAGAACCTTATTTTCGAACACACTCTTTAGAGAATCTTCAGTAAGTCTTACATTCCTTGACAGCAAGCGATAAGTCAACAAAGTACTGACTTGGTAATAGCGTGCATTTCTTGATTGTATTCTATTCCTAATTTATAGTATAATACCCTTATTTCAAATTAAAACTACTCATCAATATTTAGACTCATTAACCACATCAAATTATATGTTTTCACAGTAATCTCTGAATTATCATCATCAATCTGTGCTTTCTGTATGATCAAGTACTTAGTATTTTCAGTATTCACGCAAAAGCAACAACCTTTTAAAAATGAATATGTAGGTTTTTATTAAATTGAGTTGAGTTGAGAAATTGTGTCCATACGTGAATTATATAAATGTTAGGTTAGTAAAACTGGGCGAGGATAAAATTAAACCATAGATATATTTTGCATATGACTTGATGTTTTAGGGGTAAAAAGGAATTACAGGAACAGCTGAAAGAATGGAATGAGGAGGTGAAAAAGTGTGGAATAAAATGTATTATGGCGAAAAGTGAAGGGATGGTGATGACATGGCAACGAACAAGGGCAAGAAAGGTGATAGAACTTGACAAGTAGATTTGAAAGAAGCAAAGAGAGTAAACTATTTTGGTAGTGTGGTTGAGGCGAAAAGGGGCAGCAGAGAAGATACAGTGAGACAAGGGTAGCTGGGAGAGGTTTTCTTCAGGTGTTTAAGAGACCTACTATGAAAATAGAAGTTCCCCTGAAGTGTAAGGAAGTGATATATAAAGCATACTTCGTATCCATAGATACTTATAAAGTGGAAACTTGGACTTTGGCTAAAAGAGAAAAGAGGAAATTGGAGGTCATGGACATGATGGTTTTGAGAAGTGTGATAGCTGTCACCAGAATATGTAATATGAGGAATGAAGATGTAAGGTCGAGAGTTTGGGTACAGGTGATACATGAGATAGTTGAGGAAGCAAGAATGAGATTGTTTGGACATGGAATGAAGATGTAAGGTAGGATGATTGCAAGAATATTAATGGATATGAAATATATAGGAAAGAGACAAGTGAGATAAATGAACAGATGGAAGAAACAGATAGAAGCAAGTGTTCAAATGGGAAGAGCAGAGTGGAAGAGAGTGAAAGAGGAAGAGTGATAGAAGAACAGAGGGAGATAAAAGAATTTACCAAATGGACCAGGCCACAAACTGTATACAGTTAATGACGATTATAGTTAAGAGGTTAGTAAAACTATTATATTATTTATACAATACAATGAATTATAAAAGATCTCAGTTATAATATTCTGATAATATCTTAATCCATGAGAAAATTAAAATTATTTAATTAATTGATCAGAATAGAACCTACTTTGGGAGTTAGAGAATCAGCGCTAAATTATAATTTGGTATATCTACTCATACCCTTATGAGTCACACTAAATATCCCCTACAGTAATCTGTGCAATGCTAATTTGGCACCATTAACCACCTGACAAATTAACGCCAGTCCTTCACTCTTGTCACTGTCTCTTTCTCAAACACCCGTAAACATATCTCTCTCTAACCCACCACACGCCCTACCCTCGCTAACTATCTCTGCATTTCTACCAATTCGTGACGGTAGTTTTCGAAAATTCAATCACAGCAATGAGATCAATGTGATAAATACATAAATCATCTATCACATCTGGTAGACGTATCTCACTGAGACAACCCATGAACCCTTCTCTAGTACCCACTAGACCCCAGAAGCGCCCAGAATCGCTTGAAACACCCCTAACTCCAAGTCACATCTTATCCATTCAATTTTTCAACATTAACGTAAATTAATGCATTTATTTATAAATTATTATTTTATTCTTAGGCATAATTTTTGTATTCTCTTGAAATTGTTTTTTTTACCATCCCATATTACTACTCGTTCGGCTTATAAGCTTATGTACTAATTCCACTACAGGTTTTAGGTATTAAGAAATTTATCAGGAAATGTACCCGCATTTACGTGATGATAGAAACAATTTTTTTTAAGGAAAACCACCCTCATTGCACTCGATCGAGATTCTAAATTCAGTCTTCCCTTTAACGGAAGTCTAGTTTAATACGAGAGTAGTGAGTTAGATGACGTGGCCACTGAAGCGGGTGAAAGTATTTTAAAGTATCTGTAATTTAATTATATTCACAAAAAAATTAAATTTTCAACGCTACACTGAATTAACCTACAGAAAATTCAAACAATAGATTATTTTGACTTATTATCTAGCCCATGAAACTTTAGAAATATTTATATATTTTTAATAATAAAGATAGCAGTTCATGAGGTATAAAGTCTGGTTTACTACACACTACGTTATTTTATTTTTTGTATTTAACATGCACTTTCTTAAACTACTGATTAGATCATCACATGTCTTACAAAATAACGTAAATATATATAAGACAAAGCTCCTATCCCTCCTTTAGTTAACTATTCACTGTGAAAGTGAAAACAAAAATTTGTTTAAAGATATGATTAATATATCAGTCACTTCGAGAATATAGACTAGAATAATTAGCTCACCAGGCATACACGTAATACTGATTTAATTAAAGTGTTAGACTCTCATTGCACTTGAATTAAGTAAAGATTTATAAGTTTGGGATTGTTAGGATGTTGGGTGTACACCATATATTGTGTATCGTGGGACAGTGACAAACAAACGTGCAGAATATATTAAAACCACATTGTATTCTATTCGTTTGAATAGAGTTTACCTAATTATTTATTCCTTACCAAATCCGTAGCATTAATATTTTCTGTATCTACAATTCTAAATAATTAGTTATGATTCACGATGTCCACTAGTGTATATTTTATCATTATGAACACATAACTTTAATATGTCTTTATTTTTATTTAATCTTGAACCCCTGTAGAGAAAGTATTGTGATCGTCAAAAAAATCAAACTCAAGGTTTTGATCAATTTCTACGTTTCATGAACTCCTGAAACCAAAAAAGTAATTTTCACGATGCCATCTTTATGTTCCTCGGGCTCAAGCCTAAAATATTTTATCGGTTGCTTAAAAACTTGGTATCAGGGGTTTACATTAGGATACACCGAGATGTTTTTGGAATTAAATAATTATTTAGCCTTAAATTTAAGAGTAAAAAGATAAAAAGATAAAAATTGATTTTCTCCGAATTCATTCTAACGATTTTGATTAAACAATATACTGTTTATTATTATTAACAAAAAGACCACTCTTATTTTCTTGTGAAAAAGAAATTGAGGGTACCTGGGACATTTTCAATTTTCATCTTTTTTCCATGATTCTTTTAGATACGTAATAAGTTATCATTGTAAAGTTGCAGTACTTTTTAAGATTAAAAAAAATCATTTGAAATAAGCTTTTATAAAACCAACAATATTTCTTAGTTTTAAGCAGATATATATACTTTTTAATTCAGATCTTTGAAAATGAATTTGATTCTTATGCTCTTGTTGGAAAAGGGTTTTTTTCTATAACAGTGTTCCAAACTCATAATGCCATAGAGTAAGTAAGTAAGTAAGTAACAGTGTATATTATTTAATTTGTGTTATTTGGTGTAGGCTTTCTACAACCCTTTATATACCTGTTATTTATTTTCCTCAATCTTGAGAGTTTTTATTAAATGTATATTTTAAGATAAAAGCATAATAAATTCTATGCGGTCACCATACAATTTATTTGAGATATTTAACGTGCATGGTCTGAATTAACTGATTATATCAACACATGACTTAAGATTAACCTAAATCTAGGACTGACACAGCATTCAGCCCCCAGCAGTTATTTATCACTGTAAGCGGGTAAGCCCACATATTGATAGTGATAAGTTCTTCGGCCATGCCGGGAATCAAATCTGGGACCCTTGCTCATTAGACAGATACGCTACCGAATGTTCTAATGTGTCAAACATTAATTTATCTATTATGTTTAGTCTTACTAGTCTTACTAATATTATATATCTGAAAGTTTGTGTGTTTGGATGTTTGTTGCTCAATCACGCCAAAACTGTTGAACAGATTCGAATGAAACTTTGTACGTTGGTAGAGTATGTCCTTGAATAACATATAGGACTATTCCCAACCTTTGATTTTAAATAATAATAAATATAGGATTATAATGTGATTGAAATTATGTTATTTAAGAATTTGTGATTTAATATTTTGTAATTAAAGTAAATAGCAATTAGTGCAATGTAGTTTCATACTAATAAATAATAAATATGATGTGATTTTAGATATGTAACTAGAAAAAAAAATTATTTCATTTATTTATTTATCTTACTAAATTAAGGTAAAAATTTAAAAAATTTAAAACAATAATAGTTGATAACTTAAATAATATATATATTTCTTTTACTACGAAATATTTAAAAGTGAAAATTAAAATGTTTAAGTAAAGATAGCATAATACAGCAAAAAAATTTACAGCTAGAACTGATAAAAACGCATAGATATTTAAAAAAATGTTTGATTTATGACCAAAATAATTTAGTTAAAAATTAAAAGATTTTATCAATTATGGCAGGCAAAGCCGCGACGGGTAAAAGCTAGTACACTATATATAAGAGATTAATTCAGTTGGTTCTATCACTCCCTTTAATTGTCATCTTAGCTTTATTTCAAGAATAATTAGATACTATAAAAACACTAAATGATTTCAAGAATTGAATGAGACCATTATTAAATGAAAAGATAAAATATATTATTTGGTAACTATATGTTTAAGGGGGTAGAGAGGTGTTTAATAGTTACTACTACTAAGTGGTTTTGAATTCACGTGACTGAAAAAATTCATTTGAAATTTCTACAGTAATTTTTATTCAATTTATAAATACTTTAGTCATGTAACATAGCTATAATACTAAAAAAAAATTACCAGTGGAACCTTATGAACGTAACATATTATTTCAAGCTAGTTTCATGTCCAACTATCATTATAGAATCTTCCACAAGCAGATTTTTCAGGCATTAAGCTTCACCTACCATTAATTTCTGTGACGTTTGACCTCACTCAAATAGACCATGTCTATATCACCGGTAGAGAATTAAAGAACCATATTTTATCTAAATTAATTAAACATTTTGTTGGTGTAATTTATTGGTAGATCTATACTAGGTTATAGAGGTAGGAAAATGCTAGTACAGTTAATTTTACATGACTATCAAAGCTTAGAAGATGGGTATAATCTCTAAATTATTGGTGCAAGTTTTCGAATTATCATATTTTTGACATTTTAAAAATGACTCTTGGACACAGGAATTAAGCCCAGGACCCTAAGATTAACGAACCAATGCACATTTACAAATTTATTGGGAAAATGTCTGGATCGGGTAGAACGTATAAGGTTCTTGTCTTTGAACTTCGATTCAATTATGATCATGGATAAAGTATTGAAATGGCACCTACATAGATTTAATTTGGAGGGAAAGATGAAATATTTGATTTATCTATATTATTATCCCTATATTATTTAACAATTATGAGTTATATATGCATTATTATAATAGTATTATATCTTTGAATAACAATGTCAGAAGCCTCATCTTAAAATGTGACTATGCTTCTTACACATATTCAGAAAATTCTATTATAGTTGTACTTTATAGATCGATCTTAGATTTGGGGCTTAGGACAACTTCCCTTCTTGTTACACTTAGAGATACGATAAATTTGATATTTATTTTTTTAAATTGAATGTGGTTTCTGAGTCTTATCATTCTGCAAATATATTTTTAAACTATCCTAATACTAAAGAGCTTTGTGCAATAATATTATGTAACATTAAATATTAATTTAAATACATTTAAAAATATATTTATGATTTGATAAATCTAATGATTCATCAGCCTGAGTAATTTCACTTCTATCCTAATTTTATACAAAATACACATTTTCTGAAATCTTTACAAATAATATTGTCACTTATTAAGTATAGAAACACTATAAAATTATTTATTATCGCTGTTATAGTTTTTGTGACTAAGCACACTATTATACATGACTTTTATTCATAACCTCTCAATTTTAATAACTTGGTATTGTTTTTTAACCACGTCTTTGAACCAGTTTAAGTTATATACATGTGATATAGGACTTATAAATCTAAAACTTTGGAGAAAATATACCGAATGCTGATTTAAGAGAAAGTGGTAAACTATTTTGTTAAAAATACCACTACATTAATATTGAATTTAAACTCCGATATTCCCATAAATAAAAATCCAATATGAAATAAGAACGACATTCTAGACCACGAGACCACTGATTTATAATATTGCCAGATTGAAAAAATAATTACAGTATACACATTGTTTGGCCTAGAATAAAATAATGTCCTATCCAAATTTATTGATAATTGATCCAATTATTTTACAACTATCACGGAAAATTTCGGACAGATAGATAGACGAAATGCAAAATGGTTAAGTTAAAGAGTCCTTGCTATTCTATGTCAATTACCTGCTACAAAACTAAACTGTGTTCACTATCGCTAAGGCAAACTGATTAGCTATTTGTAACTGTTAGCGTGAAATTTATCAGGTAAAATCAAGATTTAAGTTTACTACTAGTACAATCTCAGAGTTGACGTGCCAAACTTATAACTAGAGCACTACAAAGTTGAGGGTTCTACTCACCAATTAGTAGAAGTTTTTAACTTAATTATATCTTCATAGAATGGTCTCTCGGAATATCCAGAGAAAATTAAGCTTCATTGTATTTACAGTTGTAGAACGTTCCAGAGAATTTGAGAAGGAACTTGTTTCTATTACTATAACACTCAGTTAGCTCTACTATTTTAAGCCAGTATTTGAACGTGGATGTTTAATTAATTTATTTTAAAATTCCAAGTTTTCTGTTATTCTTACCAGAGTCAATCTTTAATAACCTTCGTTCTACACGTATTCTAAGAACAAGTACAAGGCGGAAGAATATATTACGAGTTGAGAGTGCTTAGGTTGGATAACGTGCAATTAAATGTAGGTTTACCCAAGAAATGTTTTACGTCTATATAATGAATAACACTAGATATTATAAATTGTTCCAGTAAACATTTATCTGAAACTATTTAATATAGGTTTGTGTTTTAAGATAAGATGAATTTAATAAAATGCAATCGTTATATCTGTTGAGTTTATAGCTAATACTAGAAATTTAAAAAATGCTATGAACTCTTTAAATACCAAATACCATTTTTTAGCACTGTACCATGATTTAAATTAATTAGTTTAGTTTTATTTTAGATAAAGCTAGTTAAATATATAAACATTAGAAAAGTATTACTCTAAATTAAGTTTCACTGTTTTTACTTTAAAATACACACGTTTACACTCAAAAGCAATCAAGTTAATTAATAACTTTTTAACACTTCTAAAATTAAAAATGTATTTTATAGACCTGATAAAATAATGTAACTGTTAAATTGTCTAAAGAATAATTTATTTGGCACATAAAAATGATGCTTTTGATTATTTTTTATGTTTGTGGAGGGGGTTGAATAGGAGTCGTGGGGGCGTAATGTGTTAAAAAAAATCCACACAAATAGCAATTAGAGCTCAAATGGAGTTTATATTACTATAAACTACTTGTAAGATAAAAGTGTAACACAGAACTTAAAAGAAATTAATTAATCCACACTTAGGTAGAAGTATGTGGAAAACCATATAGAAAAAATTGATACACATAGCTTGAATACAAACCCAAACCATCTCGTCCACACAAAACGGTACCAAATTGCTTTGATATTCAGTAAAAATGCCTATTAATACAGGTCCTCCTCAATAATTACTGACCGAGCGTAGAAAGGCTCTCTTTAATCTATATCATGTTAGTATTTTGTATATCTGAATCTTTGTTTGATTCCTATCAAATGAGTGAACATATTTTAACTAAATTATTCACTTTTTTTTTAACCTTATCCAAATAACATAATATAAGCCAAGACTTTGATATTTTCAGTAATAATTTACAAAGGTATGATTTCAAATGAATTGCATTAATAGATTGAATATTGAGGATAAATATCGTTGTGATTAACATTTTTACAAGTTGTTTATACTCAATTTGATCTGTTTTTCCTTTAACATACTTTGATATTTAAAATATATACCTTGACTATCAAAGTGAGTTAAAGAAAAAACAAACAAAATCTAGTATAAAAATCTTGTGAAGGTGTTAATCATAACGATATTTATCCTCAATATTCAATTTATTTGAAATCACACATTTGTAAATTATTAACTACAATATCTGAGTCTTGGCTTATATTACATTCATTTACTCCTTAAGAAGGATTCAATTAGAATGTTTGCTAAAATGTTATCCGAACATCGTATGTAATTGTATCCTCGATTTAATTTTATTCATTTCAAGAAGTCAGCTACTAAACTTATGGTATGTTGGTTTGTTACATAAAAACGGCCAAATTTGTCAAGAATTTTTAATAATTTTAGTTGGGTTGTTCTTTTAAAAATGCTCAACCGATAGATGTAGGCAACATAGTTTTTATAATCTGGTTAGCCATTTCAATATAGCAACCAAAAAAACTATTTCTCATTTAATAATTTTCTCAAGTGACTTTTTTTTTCACCACATCTTAACACGATCGACTTATGCTAATTATGCTAATTTTTTGGAATTAGTAAAGTTTTATTTAGCTGAAGTGTACCCATGTTTGCTTGAGAGAGAGTGGAAAACCATTTCTGGAAAACCACACTCAGTACACCTGACCAAGATTCGAACCTGAAACTCCCCGTCATCGTCAGTCTAGTCTACTATGAGGGTAGCGCATTAGATCACGTGAATATCGAAGCGGGTTGTCAAGGGATTTGAATTTAAAATATTTGCGTTCGTTTGAGTACTTAATATGTAACTTTTTTAAAGGTTAACATCTATTGAGAGACTGACGACTTATACCATGTGAACAATGGTTATTATCTATCAATATAGTGTACTATTGAATATATTATTCATTTGTTGTTTGTCTAAATTGATCAGTAAAGAAAAATCTTAATTCCAAGTTCAAGGATAACATTAATATTATAGGATATAATTATGTCAACATGAAATTTTAAAATGTAATATTAGGACTGTTAAACTAATTATGATTTTGTTAGGAAGAACGTAGAAGTTAGTTACTAAAGCTACTAAAACAAATGTAATATATTTATACTTTAAGTAATATTGTCTCCAGCTGTTGCCTTTGATAAATATTATCAATACCTTTAGAATAATACAAATAATAAAGTAAAATTTTATCAATGTTGGCCCCTGATAAACAGTTTTGAATTTTCTCCATTATTCTTCCAACCAATATTAGGGTATGTTATTGTTTTAATAAATATATCTAGTTATGGCAATATTAATTTTTTTAAATATATATCATAGGTTCATCTATGGTTTTATTTAAGGTTAGTGAAGTGGAAAGAGAATATAACACACATGTCATAATTTGAATACAAATTGCTCTGGAGGACTTCTTTTAAATTGATGTTTAGTCTACAGCTATTCTACTTCCAGTGTAACTTATTCCTATTTTCCTAGAATTCAGCGGGGGACGCCTCAACCATCCTACAAACTAGAACAAAAGTTATGAAGTACTAGAAGCTCTCCCTTTAAACCATGAACTGCAACCCGACACACACGCGCTGCACTGACAGAATATATAAACATACATAATCCCCTGGCGTTTCGGCTGTCCCGCTAAAAAATACCCACTAAATCCTTTTTTTACAGCACTTTATTGCTGCGATTTGTCACATAACGAATGTCATGTGCTATCGCTGCTAGCTTCTTGCTATTCATAGCTCTTTGAACACGCGGGAGAATAGTCTGTCTAGGACGGGGGAATAAACAGCACAACAAAGCGCATGCGCACTGGCCTAGACAGCGGGCCGCCAACAGACACGTGCGTTATTAAAGTTTATTTTCTCTGTTACCCGCCTCGGTGACGTAGTTGGCTAACGCACTTGTCGTGTTGAGCTCGACTGCTGAGGACGGGGAGATCGAAGTTCGAATCTCGGTCGGCTGAACTGGGGGTGGTTTTTCCTAAATGGTTTTCCACTCTACCTCCACGCAAATGCGGGTTCACTTCCTCTAATACAACCTTCCTAATTCCTAAATCCATTAACATAATTAGTAATTAAATCGTATAACCCGAACGGATGGTAAGACGCGGTGCTAAATATTATTATTATTATATTATGTTCTCTGTTAACTCTATAGACTTAGCGTATTGGGTACAATCATAGTAGTAGATTATAAATTTAATTGGTCTCAATCCTGTAAACAACATAGCTCAATTAGGAACATCTCAGTTTTGGAAATTGTAGGAACCTTGTTAAAATCGTTTATAATATTGATATAACAATATTACCCATCTTAATTTAATATCAATTTTAATTGGTAGACATGTATTTAAAGTTAGGTTTGCTTAGGATGTGTCAACTTTGAGTAGGTAACATAAAATATGTATATAGTGATGTTTTATAATATTATAATTATTTTTAAGTTGCTACTACTTTATCTTAGAAGCTTATATGGGTGAAACATTATGTTAGGATGTAAGTTTAATCGTTACAAACAATGCTCAACGAGATTTTTTTTAAATTATATTTGTTGCTTAGGATTTTTGCGTATCAATTTGGGGTGGTTTCCCTGCAATTTATTAAATTTCAGCTGTTTAGTTCAACATTTCATTTACCTTGAAAAGTAGCAGTCCTACCTTGTTGGATTACAGTATGACCCTATCTTATAAGCTATACCATAGTGGATTAATGCAATGTAATCTTGCTGTTACCTTACTTGGTAAATGAAGGTTACATTTTCATTTACTATATATTTTATGCTTTATGAGTACAATAATATATTTATATGTATAGTTAGATACCCGCCTCGGTGGCGTAATTGGCTAACGCGCTAGTCGTGTTGAGCTCTACTACTGAGGAAGGGGAGATTGAGGTTCGAATCTCGGTCGGGTGAACTGGGGGTAGTATTTCCTAAATGGTTTTCTACTCTCCCTCCACGCAAATGCGGGTTCACTACCTCTAATTCAACCTTTACAATTTTTAATCAATTAGCGTAATTAGTACTTAACGCGTATAACCCGAACGGGTAACAAGACGTGGTGCTAAATAAAAATAATATAATTAGATTTATATATAAAGTTTATTTGTTTAATGCAATCAACTTTCCATATATTCTGAGTTTCTGTATTTAGCTTTAAGTAAAACGTATATTCTTTACCCCCACACCATGATTATAACCCTAAAACTACTCCCCTACCAACTCTAAAAGCCTATTTCAAGAAGAATAGTAGGAAAAGGCAACATCGCAGGCAACATTTAATTCCTTTTAAACCTACTTACTCTAATTCGTGTTCTTTCTTAATGTTTCCATATGTCACATCATATTATTTAAGTTAGAGTTGTGTTATTATTTTCAATCAAAGAGAAACATTATATTTACTGATAAACAATAATATACCAATATTAAGGTTTCCATGTTTTTGTAGAATAGCACAAATGAGCAACTGCTCAGCCAGCAGATGAGCTGGTAATTATCTAGGAAGTTAGGGTTTTGGTAGAAAGATTATATTTGTGTAGACATCATGGTATTCAACCATTAAAATAAGTGCTAGTTTGTCAAAATTGATTCAGACGATTTTTCTAAACTACGCAAATTATCTAATCAATATATAATTCGCTTCCTAATCTAACTTAATATTAAATATGAATTAAAATAGTTGCTACACTTTTAAAATCCTCAAACTCAACCAACTTTCCGACAACTCTGGTAAATCTTTGAACTAAGGTGACGATCTAGTCTTGCCTGAGTGGCCGATGACTAGAATATAAAAGTTCAAAAACCTAACTTGGTGAACATAAATGGTTTTAACTGAATGGTTTCTCATTTTCTCAATGTAAATGTGGTTATATTTACCCGAATGATATTGTACTAATCACAATCTCACGGGTAGTAAGACACAAAAACCAGAAATTAAAACCTAAATTTCAATTTTAATTATGCGTAATATATATATATATAATCATTCATTTATGGAAATGCCAAATACTTATTACCAAATAATAAGACACAAATAGAAGATCTTGCTGACATAATCTAGAATCCAATCAACATTAAAAATATAAGTATATTTTGATAAATTTATATGGAATTAACTTGTTGTCTATTAGGTTATTAGGCTGTAAATAGTGGATTTCTGGCTACGGGGAGGTTGGGGTCCAAGCATCCGCCCAATGCACTGGGAATTTATTTTCAAATGTAATTCATCGCTTTGGATTTTCCACTCCATCTCCATGCCAATGAGAGGTCAGGTTATTTAAACTTGCCTCCTATTCCTTAAGTCTTGTATTAATCCGTTAATATCTTTCTCACCCGCTTCAGGGTGGAATGGTCTAAGGTGTCATTCTCGCAATAGACTAGACTCCCGATGAAGGGGAGTAGATCATGGCTATAATCCTGGGAGGGTATTTTGAGGGTGGTTTTTCTTAAATGGTTTTCTAACTCTCCTTCACGAAAATATGATTTCACTTCTTCTAAATTAAACCTTTTTAGTCTCTAATACATTATACAGTATACAATACTAGTGGGTTTAAAGCAAGCTATGTTGAAGGATTATTATTGAGCGATAAAAATCCGCACGACCACTTTTTTAGGAGGGAAAGTAAATCTACCGGTCCCATGTCGACTGTGACATCTATACTTAAAAAATAACATGTCCTGACTGACTGAATGACTGATTCATCATCGCCGAGCGCAAACTATCAAGGCTACAAGCATGAAATTCGGACTGTATATTCATTTTGTTATGTAGGCACCCACTAAGAAAGGATTTTATAAAATTCTACCCCAAAGGGGTCAAAATAGGGGATGATAATGTATGATAATATGTATGATAATATGTATGAAAGTCCGTCATTTTGAAAGTTACATAAACAAAATTTTGTATTTCGGTTATTGACGTAAAACAAATAAATACGTGTTTCAGGAATTTTGGAAATTTGATTTAATAAGGGATGAAAAAGGGGGTGAAAGTTTGTATCGGATTTGCATTATTTTTGATCTGAGGTCAAGTTATGTCATCAACGTAACGTAATATTTTAAATTAATCTGTAAATACATATGTATATTTTCGTATTTGTATATAATCAACTTCCACGCGAGAAAAGCCGCGGGCAACAGCTATCTAGTGTAGAATAAACCTGTAAAGTATGTAAAGATTTTTCCGGCAAAAATGGTAGACCATTTTGCTCTTGCTAATATAAAATCTCGTGGACTGATATAATTAGACGGTTTATAAAGTGCATATTAAAGACTTAAAATAAATAAAATAAAATAATCGTATTACAGATCAGCATAAACAGTATACATGCATATAGTCTGATCTAGTTGTAAGACACGGTGCTTAAATAGTTATATTTTTCAATTAATCTTCTTACAGAGTTCAAAAACAAAAAATAATATTGAAATTTAGAGTAAATAATTCCATATTTTAATGATAATTTAATAAAATTTGTATTTAAGAAACATATTTAAGTTTTTTATTTTTTTATTCTATTTGTTTTATGTATTTAACTTGCACATCCTGAACCAAATGATTATATTAGAAAACTAGAATTTCCATGAGCGATAGTGCAAAGATTCACCAATTTTGCAAGGAAAGGTATTTTAATATACCATACAGAGTTACTTAACATGAAATAATCGAAACGGAACCGATGGCTTTACTTCCCCTCCGAAGGAAGTTGTACTAAATAATTTTGTCGCTGAAGAAAAATCCACCGATCCCAGTTGGGCTTGAACCTATAAACATCGAGTGCTGAGGTGAGAACTTTACCCCAAAACCACAGAGGTCAACTTTATAACATTCCTCTCGTACTAATAGTATCCCTTTATCTAAGATGTTGGTTAAGCCGTTTATATCCTGAATAGTCAAGTTCACCTGGTTTTCATCTCTACCGAAACTTTCAGCTGCGTGCGCACGAGGTAAGACAGAAAATACTTCCGTTGAATGTCACGTCTATTTATTATCTCCTATTGTTCTCTCCTTTCTTCATCCCTTCTCTGTTTCCACCGAACTTTCTTTTTTCTTCCTTAGGAACATTTATATTTCAACCCCTCTCCCCACCTCATCACCCTTACTACTCTCACCACAAAACCACCATCACTTTACTTTATAAACTTGTTTGTTTTTCTTTTTTTTTGTGTGTGTGTATATATTGTGCATTTTCTGTAATTATATTTTCTTTGTTACTTTCGTAGCTTTTCCATGTTTCATATTTCTTTTTTTATGTGGTTATATTTTATGAAATTAACGTCTTCTGTACTATACATATTTCTTATCATACTTTCACTCTTCAACAATTTATCGTGGTTAGATATTAAAAGCACCAAGACATTTGTTAGAATCATTCTCACACCTTTCGCAGATTTAAACGCATATACATTACGTTTTAACTAAAATTTTAATGCATTAAATTAAAATGGAATAGATTTAATCCATATTCTAAATTTAATCAAAATGAATTATTTTAATAAATATAAATAAAATTTAACCTGTTGAGAATTTGCAAAAATATACCAAACAATAATAATTGAATAGGTTTGTAATCGAATATTTTTAATTTTTTCAAGAAAAATATATTTAAAAAAAATTGGACTAATAAATTATCTTAACCTAAATAACTCATTAGATATTTTGGTATACTTTTCCCTACTTATTTGGCACTAGGATTAAATCAATAAGACCGTTAATAAAATAATAATAATAATAATATAATAATAATAATAATAATAATAATAATAATAATAATAATATCTCATACACCGTACACATGCTAATAATTTCTTTTTAATGATGGATGGTTAAGGAGGAGAAAACCAAAGTATTTAATCTATGTTTGATTGAAAAAATTACTACAATAATAAAACGAACAAATAATCATCGTTTAACACTATTTTTTTCAAAATTTTTAAAGAAATAAGATAATAAAATGAAATATAATTAATGAAACCATATTTTTAAAATATATAACATCATAGGCTACATTTGGAACTTAAAACAATAGACACAATCAAATGATTTAATTTAAATTATTTCAAACGTGAGCAATTTTTAAACATATTTCTATAAAGTTTTTAATGTTTATATTATTATTATTATTATTATTATTATTATTTTATTTGTAGAGAGAATTGAAGGTTAATTGAGAGCCTCTACTACCGTTTAAAAGCTATTAGTGCAAACAGTTTACATATTAAATATTAAATTGAAACCTAACAAAATATTTTCTCTGAACGGAGTGTGGGCATTGTTAATTTATCATGCATTATTAGTCATAATTTTATATAATACATGAAAGTAAATATTTTCCTTTCATAAATTATATTATGTTTATTGTTAGTCTTATGGTGGATATTACAAAAAGCATTTTCATTAACAGTTAATGAGTAAAAATAAACAAATATGTAATTGAATATGAAGGTTCCATAGTATATTGGGAAAAATATGTTGATTAACTTGTCAAAGTTACAATCAAAGAGAAAATATTAATCATTGTGGTATACACAACAATTAAGGTATTTATATTATTGTTCTATATTTTGAAAATTAATTATATTTACTTGATGAGATGGCAGCATTTGAGTAAATTGCCATGATGAATGCTATATTATATTAGAAAGTAACATATATTTGTATTTTAGTGGTGTAAATAGTAATAAATTGCAAGCTAAATAATTCGTAGACCTAAAAATAAGAAAAATAAAATAGCAGTTGACTTATTCTACTCCTAAAATTTTGTTTTGTATCATTAATTTAATTCTATAGTGCAATAAAAATGAGTGCAAATAATATTAAACCTATTAAACACATTCCATTTTGTTCCTCAAGACAAGGAAAATACACAATCCAATGGAATAAATGTCAACAACTAAACATTTTTAAGGCGACATTTTGTTACTTGTGTTTCACACAACCTTCCTATTTTATTGCTAAAGTTTTCTCCACATAACGTTAAATCTGGTAAAATTGAATGTAGAAAAAAAAGGGGGGGGTAACTGAAATGGGAAGTGGTTCAAAATCTGCACACACATGCGCGGAATGGGTTCATGTTACACAAGAATATAAAACTAAGGCACTCTATAACAATATTAGACACATTTTGGAGACGGAAGAAAATAACACGTTAGAAATCAAACTATGAAGGAAAAAAATCCCACCCACAAAAAAAAAAAGTATGATGGAAAGTGAAGAGAAGGCAAAATTGTCTTTGTAAAGCAGGGTAAGAAAGAAGTTAAAGAACATCTGGTACCAAATGCTCAAGTGAAGATCAATTTCTTTTGAAGCTCCAGCTATAGGAGAAGAGAGGGAGAGAAAGAGTGTAAATTCTTACAGATGACTGACGTCTAAAAGAAAAAGAAAAGCTGGGATTATAT
The DNA here is from genome assembly GCA_039000515.1 of Timema cristinae. NCBI lineage: Eukaryota > Metazoa > Arthropoda > Insecta > Phasmatodea > Timematidae > Timema > Timema cristinae. The sequence continues at coordinate 103,792,384 of JBCFYV010000012.1, forward strand.
AAAAGAACAATCGGATTCCTATTTTATAGGATGTAGGAATGGAGATTCTTGCTGAAGTTCATGAATGGTACCGTGCTAGTGAAAATTTTACATCGGATTGAAGATGCTGTTTTAAACCCTATATTTTGCTAAAAAAAAAAAAAAAAAATTTAGCAATTTGTTTAAAATTGCTAGAGTAAGATTTAATAATATACTTCATAATCTAATTATTTCATTAGGACTTTATAAATAGTTTCAAACTCCTTTAATAATATAATGTTATCATAATCTACTTCAAAGATGAAGAAAACAAATGGTTTCAACTTCCTATTATAATATTCTCTAAACTAAAAATGATACTTAAACAAGAGAATCAATCCCGGACCTTTGGCTCAGTACACCAATGCTCTCACCACTGAGCTATCCTAGAATGTCCTGTGCCCAAGGCAATTTCACTCATATTTTAAGGTAAATTCTGTAAGGGTGTAAAGGTCCTGGGTTCAATTTCAGTATCCAAGTTTCATTTTTCAATTAAAGGATATGATATTTAGTTGCTGCTATAACCGTAATCGATAAATATAATAGTTCAGCTATTTAATTCATTATGATAAGTGCATTCATACAATTGTAAATTGTAATATTGGTAGCAAAAAGTCAATACAGAGTTGATGGTGGTAGCGTTATCTGATAGCTCGTGATCTTAATTGATAACAAATTTGTAGCTTACAATTTCGGCATGTCTATCACAGACTGTGCCTTAGTTAGCCATCATGCCTAATATAATATAAGCATAGGTGGAAGGATAAATATTTTGTGTAATTACTTACTTATGTGTATATGTATACATATATATTACTCACTTATGTATACATATATATATTACTTACTTATGTATATATATTTATATATACCTTTGTTTACATGTAATGTTTCTTCCGTTACTCAGTATGTCTATTTCGTTTGCATGTTTTTATATACTTTTGTATAAATTATGTAAAAGATTGAAAAGGTTGAGACCATTAGTATTTCCAATATCAGAAAAATATTATGAAACATAATTATTATTTCTAAACTGGAGTAAGCATAGTTATATTTATCGAAAATTTTTAATTCCAAAAAGTCTCTTTTTTTTCTATAATGACCCATCTAAGTCCGTAGGTTTTTGTGCCTACCCGAGTTCATTTCCCAGGAAATGGTTGAAATATATATTTGTCAATACTCGAGTATATTTATTATAGGTCTTATTTGTATGTAATGTCCTGAGACTGTTGATCAGATAAGCCCTTCTTGCACTATATAGGAATTCTATAATCACCCATCAGTGGCGGTAAGAGTTAGGTATCCAGTGGCGTACTGTAACAGGTTGCTTATGATCCGAACGGATATTGCAAGATTCTCCTGGGAGGTGTGGGTGGTATCGTTACACCCTGTGTCTGTTGGAGGTAGTCCGGATGGCTAGACTTGATGGCGGCCCGGGAATTCAGTGGTCCAGGACACCTTCCCCCTTCCCCTTCAGAGTATTACTTCAAAGGGAAAAACTTTCATGGATACAGCTTTTTTGATTTTTTTTTTTTTACATTAAGGCGGAATGGAAGGAGACGTAAGAAAAGGACCAGTGTTTTTGGTGTTTTTTATGGCAAAAAAAGTTTGTTAGCCAAAATAAATAAAATATTGCTTCAATACAGACAAAGAATTTAATTTTATTTGCATATTGATATCAAAAATTCCTGAATCATTGTAGAGTATGGTGGCTATATCTAACAAACTTTTTAAATGAAGAAAAATATTTGTCGTTAATCAGAACACGCTTGACAAATATTCAAGAAATGTTGAGGTCACCATGTGAATAAAATTAAACTCTATGTTTGTACTAAAGCAATATTTTATTTACTTAAGCAAAAAAAAAATGTTTCCAAAAAAACCTGTATTTTTCTCGCCTCCCTTCCATTCTACCTTAACACTGCGTATTACCATTCGGTTTGTACGCGTATCTACCTTTTTTTCTTAACGTACGCCATATTTGAACGTGAGAATATATATTATTTAGTTTGGCCACCGTGTGTATAGATTTTCAGCCACTCTGGAGGAACAGAACGTTGCCCGGTTATACCTCGGAGGTTGTCTATACGTCATACCTACAATGAGATGACGTTATGCTAATGATTATGAAGGTGTGGAGGAGTGGAAATCTTAAACCTAGATTAAGCCTAGTTAATAAGACCATGTGACCATAAAAAAACGTTCTTCTTTCAGGAAAAATACCTGTGGAACCTCCGGGAATCGAGCCCGGAACTTTTGTATCAGTATTCAGGGGTGATAATCACTAGGTCAAGAGGTGTAGCTACTAATTGTGATAATGTGTTAGAAATGAAGGTATAATTTAGATCAATTGTATCTTCGTTTGCGTGTAGGGTAAGTGTAAAGCCACCATCAGCACAGTTAAAGCGAATCAAACCCTTATCTCCCCATCATCGGCAGTTTAGTATATTGATATGATCTACGAATATACATGGTAGGTGCGTGCGCATCATCAAGGTCAACCAAGGGAGGGGATGACGTCAGAGTAGAACCTGTGGACTAGCAAACGCACTGGCTTAGCCTTTAAAGAACCTAATTTATCATAAATTACTTCTAATATTAAGCAATTTTAAAATATTTTATTGATTTGTTTGACAAATTCTAATTCATCTGTTTCTATTCACCAAATTATCATTAAAAAATAATAGAGATTGGACAAAAATAAAAAAATTAATAAGATAATATATCTCGAAAAATTACCGATTCACTATGAATGTTGTTGTACAAAACAAAGTTGCATTTCCAACAAACTCAGAAGCAACTCAAAAGGTGTTGGGACGGGGGAAGGGAGGGGGATTTTCTTACTTACCTTTTCCCTGGACAAATAATGATTTTAATAATATAATTTATATATATATATATAAAATAATTAAAATTATTAAAAGCACGTAATACATAGTAGATGTATTTTACAATGGCTTCATTTGAAGCCGGGCTTACGTCTTTGTATTCAAAAGATGCATTGCTATAAACATTAAAAGTGTCCCTAAACTATTGATTAAATAAAGAATATTTTTGATATATTTTACATGTTTTAAACAAATGAAATTATAGTAATACCTCCTTAATGTTTAAACCATAGCAATATAAAGTTACTAGAAAATAGTTCCACTAGTATTTCTCATTATGTAAGCACATCAGTAGTTTTAAGTCTCTTAACAAGATAAGAGTTGCTACACATGGGAACACACTTATAGACTTCGAAATCCCTCATTCAACACACAATTTCACGTACAGTAACTTTGACTGATTGAGATATGAAATAAAATATATCAGAGTTGTGAGTCAACCTATTGAGGCATAGTGCCATAGGTTATTAATGTATCTGTTTCTATTCGTCAAAAATATCATGAAAAAAATAACAGAGATTGGACAAAAAAGAGGAAGATAATATATTTCTAAAAATTACCAAATTCCCTATGAACATTGTTGTACAAAACTATAGTTGCATTTCCAACCATCTCAGACGCAACTGGTTAGGTGGGGGGGGATTTACTTATCTTATTGGGTATGGTGGGTAAGGTGGGAGTGGTTGGGGATAATGTAAAAACAGCATGTGGAACATCTTTTTTTTTTTAGTGATAAGGTAATTTATTTGTGCCATTTGAACCTAAATAAAATTTAAATTTGATATCATTTTTTCTTATTTTATCAGCTAACTACATTTTTAAAACTTATTTGATGTATTTATTTTGCACTTTCTTGACCGATTTATTATATCAGAATAAGACTTATAAAATCATTTAAATCAAGAACAAACACAATATACAGCCCCCTATCGTTAAACCCACATTTCACGTATGATAAATTGTTTGGCCATGCCGGAAATCAAGCTTTGGTCCCTTAGCTCAGTACAGAGACACGCTACTGACTGAATTAAGGTGTCAGACTACCTAAATACAAAATTGTATGTATCTCTGTGATTTGTTTTAAGAAATTCTATTTATTTACACATGTTTTATTCATTTTAATAAATACTAAAATATTCTAAATGACTTAACCCTTTGTTTAGCACATTAAAAAAATACATATTTGACATTATTAAGGTGAACTTTTTAAACCAATTATTTAAATCATAAAGGGACCTATAAACTAACTTTAATCTAGAACAGACACAACATTCAGCTATGGGCCATTAATTTAATTGTGAAAGGGGAAACCCTTGTTTCACAATTAAATTAAATTTTTAGCCGTACCAGTATACTTAAAATATAAATTCCATTAAATAAAATAGAAAAATTTGGATCAATTCACTTTTGTATACGGTTTTTCCTAACATAGATTGTTTGCACATTAGTTATGTAGTTTATCAAACAACTTTATATTCTGTAAACAATTTTTTTATTAAAGGCCTAACTTTTGAACATGTAAACTAGATTTAATTTAATGTCCGTTTTTTTTGTTTTTTTTTCTGTAGAATACTTTGTTAAATTTCACATTATTCTTGTTTATAGAGAGTGTATTTTCCTCTCTCTCTCTCTCTCTCTCTTCGGTAGCAAGCTCGTCAAGTTTGTTCAGTAGAGCCGAGCTAATCGATATCGTACTGTTTACCAAGTATGTTCTCGTGCTTATAATATCCCAGGGATGAATGTGGTTCTGGGTTTGTGTACACATTGTTACGTACAGGACAAAACCCAGAAGCTCAGGTATGACAGAACTAGGAAGAAAATAAAGGTAAATAAACGTTACGACACCATAGTGTGTAATTTCTCATAATGCAATTTTATTGATAAAAACAATATTAAATTAAAAATTGGCTATCAGTAAGCTACTGTTAAGATGGAAGCATGGTAGATCACTGAAACGAGTTGTTAACGTTTAGAAATCTCTCAATATTTAAGAAATTATTTAATATTTTTTTAATATTATTTTCAACCAAATATAGGCGAAGATTGTCAGCAAATTTATGACCAGTTAATAAGTTTAAAACCCGCCTCGGTGGCGTAGTTGGCTAACGCGCTAGTCGTGTTGAGCTTGACTGCTGAGGACGAGGAGATCGGGGCTCGAATCTCGGTCGGCTGAACTGGGGGGTGGTTTTTCCTAAATGGTTTTCCACTCTCCCTTCACGCAAATACGGTTCACTTCCTCTAATTCAACCTTCCCAATTCCTAATCCATTAGCGTAATTAGTACTTAAAGCGTATAACCCGAACGGGTAGTAAGACGTTGTGCTAAATAATAATAATAAGAAGAAGTTTAAATATAGATTTGAAGGTTTTAAAAAATACTTGACAACGATTTACAAGAAAATTTGTATTTTTTAGATCATAGAAAAATGTTATATGCTTAGATCTAGCCTTCTACTATCAAATATAGTTATGTTTTGATAGGGTCATAACCTGAAATATTAAAATAATGTGGGATTGTTTTCTGGGGTTTTATGATAGTTATTCCACAATTTAAAAAATAAGCTTAAAATTTTATCCTTTTAACTAGTCAGAACCTTTTCCTACATTTTAAGCAAAACAATATTAATATCAAACTACAACATAAACAATTCTGGTTTTCTAAAAGTCTTACGCTTACTAGTGCTATCCCATGAAGTCCTCTTAAATCCTTATTCACCATATAAGTAAACAAAACATTTTGGTATTCTTCCTAGCCCCTATTCAAAAAATAATTAATTTACTTTTTAAATATACAACTTTTTAGAAATCACTTATCAACTAATACTATCACCCTATTCGGTGTTTGAACGGTCTAAGACTATACATCAATCTTGCAAACGACTGTACAGTCAGTGAAGTAGAGATCAGGGATGGAAAATGGTTTGATTTTAATGAAGGTGGTTTTTGTTAAATGTATTTTCTCTCCCCTTCCACGCAAATTCAGGTTAATTTCCTCTAAAATCAATACTCCTCGTCCCCAAAATAATAAAATAATTAATATCTATGCGTATAACCTGAACAGATAATGATGTGTGGTGGAATCATTAATTCAAAGAATTTTTGGAATGACTGAAAAATTTACTAATAATGCAAATTTAAAACTTTTTAATTGTAATGAATTAATGACTGGGTTGTTGTTAGTTTTATAACCGAGTTAGTTTATTAGTCTTAAATTAAGTTCTTTCATGAACTATACGTCAAATCTAACCAAAATTTAACTCAAAATAAATTTGAGCTATTTTTGTAATAGGCTGGTGTACAGAAGGGAAAAATTTCAATACGTTGTCTTGAAATATAGGATATTAAACATGATATCTTAACAAAATGTAATGTAAAGCACAGTGTTTTTACTTTTAGGTAGTAAATAACAATTAAATTGTCGTTAAGTTAAGGATGACATTGGTCTTAGAAATTATCTCAGCCTCAATCAGTCATCGAACCTCAAAATAACCACAGATGCATTTCAAAGGTTCTTAAAATGCCTATATATGTATTTGCACTGTCTAATTAGTTTTATAATTTTTATCAAATATTCTTTATCACCAAATTGCCATTGATATTTCTACGTATTCCTCAAAAATTATTTTAATCATCATCCCAGAAATATATAAACCAGTCTTTGAACAAAGTCAACTTTATATATTACTTATTTTTAAATATTTAATATAAATTTTAAACAATATTGTTTCTAAGTACTCTATTGGGCTATATGCAATTTAAGTTTGCTAAAAGGCGTGAGATGAGAACACATTATTATTATTATTATTAGCACCGCGTCTTACTACCCGTTCGGGTTATACGGACTTACGCTAATGTGTAATGGCAGGGTGATTGTGAGATGAAATGAAGGACCTACAGTTTAACGTGGAATCCGAACCACGGTGGAGGCCTGGCATTCCTCACATTCACAAGATGTCTTGTCAGAGGTGAAGGAAGGGTTTGGTAATCAGATAAATCTTTGCCGGGATCGAGGATTGAACCCCGGCCGCCAGCATAGAAGTCTGACACCTTACCTCTAGACCACCAGGTCACCATGAGAACACAGAATTCATGAAAATGTTATCCTCATTTGAGTGGAAGGATGGTGGAAAAACCATCTTAGCATATCCAGCAGGAATCCGAAAGCTGAACTCACCTCAACAAGAGAACAAGACAATATCAACCTTATTTTTAGTTCCCGTGAACATAAATAAGGATTATTTGTAAATATATTATAAATAGCATAGTCAAATTCTAGTTAGGTGTAAAATGTAGCATTTAATGAGACTTAAAACTTATAACAAAGAGGGTTAGAAGAGGGGGGGGGGGGACACATTTTTACCACCGTGTCTTACTACCTGTTCGGGCTATACGCTTATATACTAACTATACTAATGTGACAGAGATGATAAAGATTATATTTAGAAGAAGTGTACTCACATATGCGTGAGGAGATAGTGAAAAACCATCTTGGGAAAACCACCCTCAGTGCACTAGACTGGGATTAGAACCTAAACCTCCCTGCCATTAGCAGTCTAGTTCAACACTAGAGTGATGCCTGAGACCATGTATCCATCGAAAGGGTTGGGAATAAAATATTGTTATGCGATAAATTTCCTTAAAGGTGGTATAGCATGAGTGTAAATGGGTGGTGAGTTAAATCAATACTAACAATCAACAAAATCTTCTAATTAATTGCCTTCTCAGCCAGAAATTTTCAACCGTATTTCAGTGTAAAAAATCTTTTTTTAAACTTATTTGTTAAAGTAAAAAAAATACAAGGAAGTTGAAACTACAAGCAAGAGAAGTATAATTTAACTAACCATTTTAAAAATGAATTTTATGTAAAATTAATAATCTAGTAATTGCAAATCATTAACATAAATAATGTGTTCTTTTATTTATAAAACTTTATTATGATTAATAGTCATTACAGATTTATTATTAGTTTTAATCAATGATTTATTTAATAAAAATCAGAATTTATTTTTATGATATCTAGTTTCATAGATCCAAACTAGAAAAAAATTATAGAAATTTCACTATCTAATATATTTTTATATTATTCAATGTGTTCTTTTATTTATAAAACTTTATTATGATTAATAGTCATTACAGATTTATTATTAGTTTTAATCAATGATATATTTAATAAAAATCAGAATTTATTTTTATGATATCTAGTTTCATAGATCAAAACTAGAAAAAATTATAGAAATTTCACTATCAAATATATTTTTATATGATTCAATAAATATCTGTTTGTAAAATTAATTGATAATTTCTAACATATTAATGTTTTTCTTATCTGACCAATTTAATGTTCTTACATTAAAGATGGATTAATTTTTTTTTTCTATACATGCAATTTTAATGTCTACTAAAACTGAATCTGAATATCTTTAAATCGTTATTGCACCAAATCAATTACAGCACGAGTTCTGTATAAATCATGGAAAAGTTTAAAGTTCTCATAGAGGTGGTCCATCATTGTTACGACGGTAGTCTAAATGCTTTTATGAAAATATATATCACTAAAATAATTTAATATCTTAGTGATCATAAGATAAGCATTTTTATATATTTTCAAAAAAGCTATAGGCACTATATATCCTGATTAACATCCCCACCAACTTTTTGCATATTTTTAAGAGATTTATTCAAAACTAAAATTAAATATTATTTAAATTTATAAACATATTTCTTAACCAAAAAGTATCAAAATAATCCATAAATTATTATCATGGTTAATTAGTTGCATATGAAACAATACATCGTGATAAATATATAAAGGAATTGTATTTAATAAATGTTCCCTTCTTTATAGAAAGGCCAAACAAATTTGTATCTATAAATAATATTTTATATATATTTTTTATATACCTCAATTATTTTTAAATTTATATACAACCCTTAATTAAGTTGTGTTTAAAATTTTATAAGTTTGAGAATAGTGGGAATGAGGTACAACGACCAAAGAATAATAGCCAAACTCAACAAAAATCAGACGGCAATAAAGAGCTAATATGCATAAATATGAAGCTAAAATAATAAAAGATTTTAGACAAGGAAGAAACATATATATGATGATATTTAGCGCTTATATAGAATTAGTGGAAAGGGAGGTGAAAGAAGAGATTATATCTGTAATTAAAATAGTAGGAGAACTTAGCAACACATCAACACACATAGTTTTAGAGATGACATTGCTGTTTGTAATGAAAGTAAAGAAGTTCTTCAAGTACCACTGAAAATAATAAATTAAGTACTGAAAATTGGATATAATACGGGTATCAATAAAAATAGCTAAGGTCATGATTTGCCGTAAAGAATACATCAATAAATTGAACATGCAACCAGAAGAATTAAGACAACGACAAGCAAAGGAGGAGATATGCAGCAAACCATTCACAAGATCAATGACTTAATGATGATGATTATGTCATGGCTATACAATTACAAATACAACACTTTAATGTCCTATGCATTAACTATTTTAGAGCTTATAGATGGTCACAAATAATTAACGTGTCATAAACAACTATATTTTAATCCACCGTAGAAATTAACACATAGATCGATGGACAACATTAAAGAATTTAGTAAAATTTGATGCCATATCCAATAAATAAGCATTTAAAAAATTCTACTTTAAGTTCCAGCACACATTTAAGTAAGATTTAATACATTAATTAAAACTAGCTATGGTGCGTTTATTAAAAATGTTTATTTTTCCTATCTTGGATTGATTAATTACACTTCATCGTCAATTTCTTTATTTTATTGAATAGTTTATTTAAATTATTTGTTTTTGGTTTATTAACATTTGATATATCAAAATGTATCGCCCTTCGTAAGACAAATTGTAAACACTTGATTAATTTTTTTTAGAACACGCAATACTCAACCAACTATTTTTTTTTCTAGAGAAAAATCCATTATTGTAATTAATATTTTTTGTGAGTCTATGCATATAGCTTAGCTTTAATTAGATAGAAGGGAAAATAGCATATTAGAGCCTCATGATAGGTTACATTCATAAAACATTGCACTAAGTTTTTGATGAAATAGGAAAGACAACCAAAAATAGGTCACTTCCTATCTCATTTTCATCCTACCAAAACTGTTAATTTAAACATAAAAACTCTCTAAAGAGAAGAACTTTGTCGAGTTAATTTCGTTGTCTTTTTTAGAAAAGCATAGCCTCCATTTTAAACGATGTGGAGGTCATTTCACATGCTATCTTTCGTCTCAAGGGGTGAAGTTTATGAAGGGCTGGTTCGTGAAAATCCCTCGCCCCGTTCTAAAGTGTTGATTTTTACTAAAAAAAAAAACCTTTGCTTTGTGATCTGCCATGAAATAGAAGAACGCGAGTAAGTGAAGCGATTGACTCGCAAAGTTAAAACTCGACACGACGCTTCATTAATTGTTCATCTTTGAAGGCAAAGTGAGTTGTCTGTTCTATAGGAACAAAGGGCATTGAGTAGGTCAAGTGGCGGCTTATGAGAAAGGAGATAGGAAACATTTTTAATTCAAGGTAAAAGACTATGTGTATATCAGTTGTTTTTTTTTAAAATCGTGGAAACGTTAGGTGTGAAAGACTGACTGAAATTGGTTTTAGAGTAAACAATACTCGTAGGGAAAAATATTCATAAGAAACTTTGAAAAACTGAATATTAGGGTCATGCAGATGTTATGTATTTACTTATAAATAAATTGGCTTCATAAGTCTACGCGCATAATTCTATTGTTACAAACTTTAAGCCAAACACAAAGAGAAAAATGTTGATAAATATAAACATTTTACAAGAATGAATTATAAAATGATAATATGAGTATTGAGCAAAGGGTAAAATGTGTTTAAAGACAATACTAGTTTATATAGTACATAATAGTTTCCCATGTAAAATGGCTGCACCGTGGTTTACTATGCAGATAAAGTATAGTATAAATATGAATTTTTCCTTTAATATCTGAAAAATTTAACCAATTAACATAATTATTTTTATTGGATAAATATTTAGCCATCAATTTTCATCAAAAACAAATTTGTGGAAAGAGTACTTTTATTTATCCATCCACTCTCTTCTTTCTTCTACCATCACATTTGACATAATAGAAAGTTTTAAAAAGATTTATTGAAATGTTACTTTACCTTCCAATAAAATAAATATCATGCTTCGCATCAGCCAAATCTGACGACTATATTAGATACATCGTATTGTCTGTCATACTTGAGTATCCAAATCTCAGGAACGGTGGCGATGTCATTGTCTATTCAAGGGGCCAACTCCTGCGTTTTGGTCGACTTGCCAAGTTCAGAAACAAACTTCGCCCCGGGACCACCATCCGTCTACAGCTCCTGCTATCCCTCCACTCACTTGCAAACCATCCACCCCCACCCCCCAACCCCCATATTGCGAGCCATTTCCTCTCACTCCCCCGTTCCATTACCACACTCAAGACTCTGCCACCCTCTTTCCCCATCCTTCTCTGACTCCACGATAAAGTATTTTTTAAAGTGAAAAAGTAAAGTTAGTCAGCAACTTTCTCAACACTAATTATTTTGGATGAGATGTTACAAAATGTGAAAAGCGTTTATATACGTTTAGTGGGATACGTAATTGAGCAGTATTTTTTTTTCTCTCTTTCGTATTACTAACAATTTGGGATATCCTCATTAAACTATATCTAATAAGGAATGAGGAAGTTATATTTCAGGATTATTATAACCACTATCAGTGGCGGCTCGTTGCTAAAATTAGTGGGGGTGCTGCTCGAGAAAATGTTTAGCCTTTGTTTTAAAATTGTGTGAAAGGAAAAAAAAACATGTATAAAAAGAAAATTTATTCAGGAAATTGATAAAATCTTAACAAAAATAAAGTTTTTTTTTACTTACTTTAACCTAAATTGTTACAGTTCAAGCTTGATATATTAATTTAAAAATTAAATCCATTGTTTATTTTTTTTAATTTGGGGAAAAAGTTCAATAATTTTCTCCTTGATCTCTGGATGACAATTGAGGAAATTTTTCTCTATTGAAAGTATTGCAAGCGTATTTAGTCTTTCTGTTAGATAAAAGAACCGAAAAAAAATTAATCAAATAGAATAGCTGAAAGCAGAATAATAATCTAATTCTACACTCTTCTACACTTTATCACATTCAAGAATACGTTCCACGGTTTTTAAGCACAACGCACGCTGAGTAAAAAAATCTTCCTTACACTATCACGCCAGAGCCAGCACTGCGAGAGCAACAGTGCCATATCTACCTGGTAGTCTCACCTTCCTCCCTACCCCCTCCTATGTGCGCATGCGCACAATAGTCAAATACTACGTCACTGGCACTGTGAATCACACAGTTCCATACAAACATTTTTGTAAATTTTTGATGAACTGGGGGATGGCTACTCAAATACTGACATTAAGCTTAAGGAATATATATAGTACTACAAAAATAAAGAAAGAATTAAAGAAAAAAGGACTCATTATATTAAATGTTTTCGATAATATCAAGTGGAAAATAGGGGGTACTGCAGTTCCGAAGTGCCTATATACGAGCCGCCACTGGTGTATGGAGTTAGATTGATAAACAAACAAGGAAATATAAGCCCATATTTACACCCAGAATAGTTATGATCCCTCTTCACAGGAAAACCAGATATCACGCCTGAATTATCAGTTTAATGATTAATTTACTACTATGCTTGCATCCTTTATTCAAGGATGTTGTAGATAAAAGTGATTTCCGTCTGAAAATGTTAAGTGGATTTAAAATTAAATTATCAATTCATAATATAATTATAACAAAAGTGTTGTATTACAGAATTAACGTTGTAAAACTTATAGGGTAATTTAATAGTTATTGTTTACACACAACTATACAATTGTCAGAACTGAAAGAACACAACAAATATCAAATGAATCAAAAAATAATTTTGAATATAAGATATTAAATTAAAAGGACTTTGCGTGGAAGAATAAACGATACCACATAATCGCGCAAACTTTCTCAACTGGTGTATTACAGCTCGGAAAATTTTTGTTTTAATACACTATAAGTAAACTACCTTTACATATGTTTTCCTCGGCATAATCAACATGTAATTTAGTTAATCATAATATACACTCTTTTATTTATAAAAAGTTAGTTTGAAACAAAATTCTTCAAATAAATATTTTTACGATTTTAAAACTATCAAATATCCTTTAACTGCAAACTGCCCTAATATTATTAAAATTTGCAGAATTATAAACCTAGTCTTAATTATTATGACGAAAATCATTTTAACAGAAACAAACTTTGAACTAAATTATATTTTAACATCTAAATTAGTCCCTTGATACTAGTTTAGAACAAAATCGTTAATCATGTACAATTTATGCTTTTTAAATCTTTCATTTATTTATTATTTTAATGTTATTTATAATTTAGTGTTTATTTTAAATAAATTAACAATGTTATTATTGGATGTTCTGTCTTACGACAGTTCCATTCCTTTTGTCAGTGAACCTAAACCACCATTCACCCTGTCCTATCCCTCCTCCTTGAGGTCACAAAATGGTCTCCTTTCCTTAGAGTCAGCCAACATTTGAATCCTCCTTCTTCCTAATCTCCTCTTTCTCTTAAGGTGAGGTAGAAGGGATAGCAAGTGTTTTTACAGTTTTTATAGAATTGAAAGTTTTTGGCCAAAATAAATCAAATATTTCTCCAGTAGCAACATAGAGTTTAGTTTTATGCACATGCTAATATCGACAGATCTTGAATATCTGTCAAGGGTGTCCTGGAATTTTGTCAAAACTTTTGAAATAAAGAGAAAAAGTTTTGACCAAATTCCAGGACACCCTTGACAGATATTCAAGATCTGTTGATATTAGCATGTGCAGAAAACTAAACTCTATGTTGCTACTGGAGAAATATTTGATTTATTTTGGCCAAAAACTTTCAATTCTATAAAAACTGTAAAATTACTCGCGCTCCCTTCTGCCGCACCTTAACCTTTATTGTTCCCTTGACAAAAGGCGTTTTCAGGGATAAGACAGTGTGGTATTTTCCTCTTTTCCTATTCACACTGCAGCACCACGGCCAAACTACCACTCCACGCAGCTTTTTGACCTTGAACCATCTCGATCATAATTTTTTTATTTGTTCCTCAAGTTGATCCTTATACCACTGTTGCCCTGTACCAGTCACGTTACCCTGCGCAGGAGGACGCGACACAACCAATTTCACAGAGTCCTTATATAACTTAGCCACCACCGAGCTTACTGCAGCCGTTAAGGTGATTGGCCCTTTTAATTTGGCGTGGAAATGCAGAGCCATGGTAACTAACGATTATCTTCAAGAATTTTTATTGTTTTACAATTTTAGTTTTGAAAAAGGTTTGTTCAAGAATCTAAGCATGTTGATTAGGTTATACTTTTTTATATAAAAACCTCCTCTATAATATTAACAGTGATCAAATATCGATAAAATTGAAATTCTTCAATAGATGACTGCCGGCTTCTTAACAAAAAATAAGAAAATATAACAATTAATAAACATCGATACATTAAATTAGAAGAGGTATTGAAAATATTAATGTAAAAATTTCACTCGTTCTTGAGAAAACTGATATTTCCAAACGTATAATTTATCCGCAAGACCTGTCTGGTAGATAGTGCTATCTGCGGTTTCCGTGATCCACATGTACTTGTTGGATACTTTAGTCGGTTGTGAAACCACGCCACGCCTTTCACCCTCCCACCCACCATAATACAAAATAGGTTTTAAACTTTCATTCGACAGGGCTAAGGGCCGTTCGCCTTAATGTGGATATCATTGGCCATCCCTGCTACGTGGAAACGTCTGTTAAGTTTTACCCGTGTGGCATCAGAGACAGCTCCCACCATCTGGTGTCCCATGGGCCGGGTTAAGGAACATGTATGAGAATTTTAAAAAAATCAATCATAAGTAGGCCTACACCTTAAAAAAATAACTAATACATATTTATTTGCCCAGTCAAAAACTTCCTAGACATACATTAAATCACCTTTAAATTAAGGTTGAAGGCCTTATCAAAAATAATTCCCGAGATACACCCGTATAGTATTGAGTTCCAATTTTGAAAATAATTCATAAAACTGTTTCGGAATATGGCCCAGGGACAGATAAACAGACCGAAGTCCATATGGATGGTCATACAGACAGATAAAAAACGTAAAGACTCGTCATAATCTCAAGCTATCAAAATTTTCATGATTATGATATTTTATTATTGTATGAGAATGTAATAGTCGACCTGAAGAAATAGCGTGGTGATTCATAATCACACAATTAATTATTTTACATTCCCCCTGTTGCGTAAAAACTGCATAAATTTCCTCATCAGAGTTAACTCATCTTGTTATGGAAACCAATGGCATTATACCTTAATCAATTTAATACTAACTGAAGTTTAATTTATTACGCCATGATTTTCTCAAAATAGGTCTATGAAATCAAGAATATCTTCTGGAAAACACAAAATTAATTTCTTTTAAGAAAATAGTGGCAACACTGGTAATAAATGAAAATAAATTATATTAAAAAATTTAGTTATAATTAGTTCTCCGTCTGTCACCGATAAAATATAAAAATCTTGATTTACAGTAAAAAAATAATAAATGATAATTACTATCTACTTTCCCTTAAACGTAAAAGTTAATTGGCCTACCTTACTTGATTCCACTATGGTTTATTTTACACGAGTATAATAACGCCAAAGTGTAGTCAGGGTAAATAAAAAGATTGTTTAAAATTAACAAAAAACAAACAAAAAAACCTATTTTTGTTATTTTACTTTCCGTTCACATAGTAACATCGCTTTCTCACTTGTAGAAAGTGCGTGACGCAACACAGAAACTTATTTCTTCTTACTCCATCAGTATGTGTACCTACCTTCACTCCTACGGACAAGAAGCCAAGCGTAGTTTCATTACACCACCCCAGGGGCACTATGATTACTTATACTTCCCCACCCTCCCTTTCCTCCGGGCCACAGGCATATTTGTTAACATAATTTTACATCAAGCTATGAGTTTATTTGATGATATTAATGATAAGTAGATTCTCAAAGCGTGCATACAGCTTGAAAATTTCTTATTACTATGTGATGGCGATGAAGCTTGTTGAGCTGTGGTTGGTTGAAAATAAGGTTTGATTTTTTTAATTTATAAAATGAACTCGAAAAAAAAATTATAACGTTTTAATTTAAACAAAACTAATTTGTCTTTAATAAAAATAAGTGGTTAAGATGCGCAATGAAATCTTATAAATGTTTTGATCGGTTTTATTGTCTGAATAGAAAATTACATAAAAAGTGTTACAGATAAATAACATCAAAATTAAAATTAGGATTTAGATTTCTAAAAAATTGATCAATTTATTGATGAAATTTTTCATGATGTTGACGAATCAAATATTAAAACACATTTTACTTTCTCACATTAAGAAAAAACATTCCCATGAAACTTTCAACAAAAAGTTTATGATGAATTTGAACTTTTTTATTCCCTCGAATTAAAAATACTGGCTATTACCATTCTCTCTGTCCCCTTGTCTGCCCATATATTTCTCTATTAGTACTTAGGGCTACAAACGACAGGGTTTGTATATATTATATATATATATATATATATATATTGTCAAAACATTTGATATTTAGATGCTGCAGAGTCTTACATAGAAGCAAAATAACCATTTTTAATATAGCAGTTCTTAAACGAGGACCATGGGAACACAAGCCTAGCACTTTAGGCCACACTGCCACCGAAGCGGATCTGTTACTATTGATCTAAATATTTGTTCGCCAAGTATTAAGTTTGTTCTATATTGTTGTCCTTCTCTTTATTCTTATTTTTTTTATATTTCCACTAAACTTTTTTTTTCTTCATTCATTTCATATTCCTCCAAGACTTTGCGGTTAGAATCAATCTTCTAGTCAAACACGTAGAAAACTCCGTATACCAGCTGGTGATTATACTTCTTTTGTTTAAGTTCTTGATCTAGGTCCTATATATGCATATATATATACCTTTAGAAAAACTCAGTTTCACGAAAATTCAATTTAAGTTTTTATTTTTACTACTTTTTTTACCTAGAAAGATTTGAAGTATTTTAAAATGTATGAAGGTATTGAAAAAATAAAAATGGAACTAATGTTTTTCAATCTAAAACAGTAGTTCTGATCTACATATTTCTAAAATCATGAAACATGTTGAATAAAAAACAATGAGAAAAGTTTGAAGCTGTTGTTGTTAAACTTCTACCACAAATCGATATAAGAAAAGTTTTATTGGGTTTTCAAAAAGATTTAGTTTCAAAGTCAAAATAATACCTAAAGAGAAAACAACATAGTGAGATTAACATTTATTATTTTCTTATACCCCTAGGAAATTAATTGTTTAATATATATATATATATATGATTTATAAAGATAATGAAGATTGTAAGCCATGCCAAATTTTCAATTAATTAATTATCAATCAACAATATAACATTTATGAGCCTACAATAAATTAAAAGAACACTATGTGAAAGTGTTTATATGACCGCTATAAATTATATTTGATTTACTTTCACATTTTTATAAAATATATCGTGTCACTTTTGATAGATATATATTCCATACCTATGAATTAGCATAATACAATCGTAAACTATAAGGTAACAATTTTGGACGTAAAAATTGTGTTTGTATTTTCTATTAGTTTCTTTCAACGACAATGGATGGTACTTTGTATAGATATTAATGTTCTATTTATAAAAACTAAATATGTGTACTTTTTTGTAAATATTTTATTAAACTTACTTCAAACATATATTAGCTTGATCAAATGTTGCTTTGCTTATTTTAAAACTAAACAACTTTAAACTATCAACCAATTTAAATTATCAATAAATAACCACTATCATCAATATAATAGACGGTAATTTTATAAACAAATTAAAATAAATGGTACAATCCACCACATAGACTGCCTTGCTATTTTATCTTAAAAGAGAAACATTTATTAAAAGTTAGTAAGATTTGTGAAATGAAATAAGATATAATGTTGCAAAAACACTCAAAAATAGATTATATATAATAATATGCACTGTTTCAGAAACATTGAGATTCAGGAACATCAATATTATACAAAAGGCATAATCATTCAATGTATATGTTCAAAGAACGCCATAAATAATATATGCATTGGTTTTTAGCTCAAAATTATTAATTTTATAAAAAATATTACTATCCTTAATATTACTACAACTTTAAAATATAACCCATTTAATTCCTGAAATAGTGGCAGAGATATGATCGAAATTGAAAATTTTCGCGTATATAAAGTGCCCTCAAAGTAATTTCATAGAAAAATGAGAACTGAGACTTTATTTGTAATGTTAAACGGTGGCTAGATAAAGAATTTAATCAAAATCTTTAAAGCATAATTAAGAAAAAAAAATGTGTTTCTCTCTTTACCCTTTTGTAAACTACCATTAATTTTAGATTTTGATATTTAATTTCCAAAATTCTTCGGCAGAACCATCCGAAAACCTTAGATACCAAGTCTTAGCCCATTCGGTGAAATGGTTTCAGTGCTAGTCCGAAATAGACAGACAGAAGACATAGGATTTTTATTTTTTTCTGTTTCAAAGGCCCATGAAATGTTGAACTATAAAAATTCTGAGTTCCATTTTTTTGACGATCACAATTTCTTCTCTCTCCATGGGTTCGGAGAATGTAAAAAAATGGATACTTTTCTCGGCGGGCGTATCGTCTAAGGAGTTATTTTCACGATAGAATATATTTCCGGTGACGTGTAAGTTACTGTAGAGATTCATGTTGAGTGTACTAAGGTGTCATTTTTTTTCAACATAATCCTCCACTCTCCCTCCATACAAATAGCTTTAGATTTTGTCTGGATTCTACAGATTCTTCCCTGTCTTCATTAATGTAAAAGTGTGGTTAACCCCAACTGTTAATAAGAACTCAAGCACCTTTAGTTCAAGTCTAATCCACATAAAGTGAAATGCGAATGTGTCTAGTAATTAAGAGTATATATACTTACTAAGGGTATAGGACAAAATGAATAAAAGTCAAATTATAGCTCAAATTAAGCTAATGGTGCAATCTGTTGAAAATCGGTCCGGGCTCAATCTTTGGTCCCGGCACAGATTTATCTGATTGCCAAACCCTTCCTTCACCTCTGAAAAGACGTATATTAATCACAACTTGTGAATGTGGGGGATGCCAGGCCACCATCGTGGTTCGGGAAATTTCCACGTTAAACAGTAGGTCCTCTATTTCATCTCACAATCACCATAACATTACACATTAGGCAAGTGCGTATAATCCGAACGGGTAGTAAGACGCGGTGCTAATAATAATAAATAATAATAATAATAATAATAATAATAATAATAATAATGGATAGGTAATTAAGTAAACTTTATTCTAATGCATTTTAGATTTTTTTTTTAGCACCAACACCATTCGGGTTATAAGCTGAGATTAAATATTAAAATCATTTCAATCATATTTAAATTATTTTAATAAAAAAGCATTTGCTGGGGACTTTATGGGATCTGATATATAAAAGTTATTGTCCTAGGTCAGGGGTCGGCAACATTTTTTTAGTGTTGTACCGAAGTAATATTGCAAAGTCACTCAGCGTGCAACCCAATACAAGCCCACCCAACCCATTTATATAATTATATACTAGTTAACTAGTACAAACATTAAAACAAATTAAGTTTATCTTGTTAAATATAATGTAACAACATATTTAAATCCAAATTTATTAAATAACTACTGTTTCTTGAATATATCATATTTTTATATATAACATATAAATAAGAATAAATACAAGAGTTAACATGTTGAATCAAAACAATTGAATCAACTGAATAAATGATGTTATCAAAATTATTACTCACATCAATGGTTTAATTACAAAAAAAGTATTTATATAATTTTTATTCAACTCACTACGTATGCCAATGGAAATCGTTCCAAGTGCCACTCTTGGCACTATTCTAAATTTAAATCAAATTTAAATTTATTTTAATTGGAATTAAAAGATCTTATTTAAATAACATATTACTGAATAGATTATTGATTAGTTTTCTAAAAAAAACAACTTTTTTTTGAACGTAATTTTATTTTCTAAACTCATTAATAGCTGCAATTTTTCCTCATCATGAAATTGTATATAGTTCAAAAAATCCAATAATCTGTATCAAAATGAGTTGAAATATACTTTTAATTTATTTATGCTATATATTTATCCAAATTTGATAATATATTGTTTAAATAAAAAATAAGGCATGTCCACACAAAACATATAAAATGTCATCACTATCATTCAAAAATTTATTTTATTGATTTATGTTATTATAAACTACTTACATTTTTGGCACTAATTTCTTTATAAAATATCCATTCGATAGCAGAACAATTTTTATTGGTATAAATTTAACAAATCTTTTGTAGTTTTTTTCAACAAATCTATATATTTTACCACCATATTATTTATTAGCTAAGATCCAAGTTATTAATTCTAGTTCTTACAAAGTAGGCCCCACAATTCTTTAGCCAAAATTGTATACTATTTTAAAATGTTTCTAATTCATGTCGTTTGGATTGATGTTTAAATAATTAAAATTAAAATCAAGTTTAAGTTGATTTATTTAAATATTAATGTTAGGGATACGTAAAAAAAGGGAGGAAAGTCAAATTTTAACCAAAATTGAGTTAGTGCCACCATTTGTTAGTCAATCTAATGAAATGTATTCGAAGGCTAAGGAGGTATTTGTCATAGTTAAGTTAATTTAATTAATTGAGATATTAAGGTTATAGTCTTGTAAAAGGTTGGTAATGTGACTTCCCCCTTTTCCCTTGTACCCCTCATATTATATACGTAGGCTCGTGGCCTAAAAACCAGGCTTATCTAGTTTGGTGTGCCAAAGATGATGTTGGCAAGGATATAGTCCCATAATTCATACTGAGTTCCCCCCCCCCCCCCTCCCAAATAATATACCATTCTACCTCCAGACAAATTGAGGTACATTTAATATACATTCTACCTTTCTCATATCTACCCAACTATAGTACTTAAAACGGATACACTATCTCTTGTAATAATGGTGAAACACAATAGAAAAAAAGATTCATACAAATGGAACACACCTATGTATGATTAATTAATTTTAACTGATGTTATTTTCCATAAATTACCAGTCTGCTTCGGTAAATAGCAACTGTCCTCTCTACTCAATTAAAACGTAAATTGAATAGAGACATATTTCCCACATGTAGGTGTACTTAGAAAACTTATGATTGAATTTGTACTCTTTGTGTAATAGCTCCTGGTAACCGTAAAGCTGATTCAGGATAAGTCAAGCAGCTTTTAATCATAAATGTATACTAATATTTTCAAACCATAAAGAAGTTGGTAAAAGCACAATGTTTAGAATAATTGTTTTTCTTTTCATAGAGTGATATTCCGCAAAGCTTCGTGTTACCCCTCATGCCCCATCCAACCTTTTTAGCACTCACACGAATCAGCCAGACAAACAATGATTGTGGAATCCAATTACAAACTTCCATACAAGAGAATGTTTCAACTTCAGTCACCAACCTAACAACCAAATAATTACCAGAGTGGGTTTTCTCGGTGCCTGATAGGGAAACAATTTCAATTAGAACGTCTTTAGCGAATCTCAATTGTCCTCTTGGGACACTAGGTTTAGGAAAGAGGGCACTAACTAGCACCCCCTCCACTACACACCCTTTCTACCACTTAACTTCACACTCCCTCTACAACGAAAAGCTGTGTGTCATATTTCACAAAGGGACTGGTGTATACAATGGCTACTCTGGTCGTAACAAGAACTTCTTGTAGTGTATAGTTAGCAACATTGGTTATATGTTGGAGGAGTGGTTTGTCAACAACAACTTTAGGTACCTCAACTTAAAACTTTAGCCTTTTCACGGTAGTATTTACACTTTTACACCAGTTGAAAATCTAACAGAAAAAAACCATGAATTCATCCTACAGGAAAGGTGTCACGTCAATACAGACAGTGATGTGAATTTAAATTCCTCCAAATTATGAGCAGAATAAACGCTATAACTAGACTTTTAGTAATTGTTTTACCATAAGATTGGTCTAAGACTTGGTATTTAGTGTTTTCATAAGGTTCCTCCGAGGGGTTTTTGGAATAATATTTATCTAAAGCTAAATTTAAGGGTAGTTTACAGAAGGGCAAAAAGAGAAAAAAGAATTTTCTCAAATTATTACGATTATTATTACAAATTACGAATTATTACGGTTTTGATGAAATTTTATTTCTATACAATGTTTATCATTATAAATGAGAAGGTAATACTCGTTTTCTTATAAAAAGGACTTTGAGGGAACTTTTCCAATTTTGATCATTTCTATGCTAATATTTTAGTTAAGACATACTTGTAAAGATTTTACTATTAAAGATAAAGAAATATTTTGAAATATATTTGAATAAATATATATATTTTAATATAAAGGATGGAAAATTTTGTGCGGTTAACCATACCATTTATTTAACTATAAGTAGAAGCGAATGTTACAATGAAACAAACATTTCCCGTTTGGGTACAAATTAGTATCCAAACCTAGTAAGCAGTCCTTTCTATCGATCATTTATCCGGTTTTACAGTATCATTATCGTTCAAATATCATTATATATTTTAAATTTATCTAATCCGCTGATCATAAGCTGTTACAGATGTATCAACCTCTAAATCAAGATATATATTTACTTTTCAGCTCGCCTTTAGACCAGTTTTCAGCCACCTAATTTGTTTCAAATGTATAATCATAGATTTTAAGGGAATATAGATATAAGATAGAATATATATGGATATCAAAGAGGAAGAAGGATCTTTTTTTTTATCAGAACTTAATTGTATTGGAAGTTTGGAGGTCCTTCCTTAAATCACTTCATCTGAGCCAAATTGAAACATTCTGATGGATGCATAGTAAACGGGGACTCGTTTAGAGAAAATATTTATATATGGACGTTTTATTTGAAACAATTGAGAATAACTAAATTCGTATTATAAAAGATCAGAAGAAGACCCGCTTCTATGGCCACATGGTCTAAAGGTTAATTCACACGTAAGCTGAAATTTGAAAGCAGTACAGTAAGTCAGCATCGCTTAGTGGTGCAGCTGTTCACACTATGTTTATCCATGATGCCTTGAAACGTCAAATATAAAACAAAAATATTACAATTACTGTAAGTTATTGATGTTTTACTTACTGTTTGGGATTGTTTTTGTCATCTATAAAACTGATGGCTTCCAAATAACTGTCGTTTTTCATAATTATTTTGAAATACGCGATCTTTAGAATGTGCTGTTTCTATAAATAACGCACGTTTAAAAGTTCGCGCATGCACCGATTGGGTCTTCTTGGCTGGTTTTCTGTAGAAGCGCTGGAAAAGTTTAAATTTTTCTACTAGAGCTGTGCGGGCTGCGCTGGCCAAGCGAACTTCTTGTGATTGGATTACAGCTGTCACGTGACCAAATCTCAGCACTGCTCTTGTCTTACAGCGAATGTGTGAATTAACAGTGAGGCGTTACTCTCGCAGTACACTATAATGCCAATGATGAGGGAGATAAAGATATGAATTTCAGTCGGGTGTGTTGAGGGTAGTTTTTCCAATATGTTTTTCCACTTTCTCTCTCTCTCTCCCTCCCCCTCTACGTAAATATGGCTACACTTCCTTTAAACTTTACCTTCAGATACCCTAGCGTAATTAAACATAAGCGTATAACCCAAATGGGTAGTAAGATGCATTGAAAAATAAATAAATTATAGTAAAATAGCAGAGGAAGATTGACTGTTAAAAATTGAATAGTATTGATATAGAGCTAAGGCCTACAGTAAAACTACAGAGTAAATTTGGTAATGGAAAAATTATAAACTCAAGGACAAAATTAAAGCTGGTTTCGTATCTTCAAGGAATGTTGCACAAAATTTTGAAAGTGGTAAAACTGTGATGTTCAAATTGCTGCTCAAACTGAATGACACGGAAATTCTTCTGTGAAATATATATATATAAAAAAAATCAATACTGCACAAGTGATACGATATTTCACGCTTATTATATGGGATGAATGCAGAAAGTCTTTCAAATCTAGTATAGAGGCTCTCAGTAAATCATTGATAGATATCTGTGGCAATGACGGTCACGGTGTTTTTTTTTTTTTTTTTTTTGCTTAATCTACCTTTCATTCGATATACATTTGGGGAAATTTTTGCTAACTGATATAAAATGAAATCTCTATATACACGTTATTAAGGTTAACAACTATCTTTACTTCAGCTAGTGGCGTGGTCACGTGAAAGTTATTTCTTGACAAAACAAATATTAACACGGCTGTGGAGTTAAATGAACTCTAAAAAGTTCCTAAATTCATTAAACTTTTTATTAATATGTTGAGACTCTGATAAACAATAACGATACAGTGAACTAACTTTTAGAATTCATTGAAACGTTGGCTCTTTAAGGAATAACTTATAATATCTTACGTTACTGGTTAATGTTTTAATATTGTAGCTTCCTGATTTAGGTACGCCGAATATTTTTGAAACTGTTTGAGGCTCAAAATCAAGTTCACCCCGAGTAAATGTAATCGAGGATATAGTTTTTACAGGATATGCATAAGGTGAAACCATATTCATTCCACGCATCCAAATAATCTGCTCAGGCTAATATTTAAAATTTAAAATACTGTGAGTCACGCTCAAAGAGTGTTTACATCAACAAGTTTCCAACATGCTTTGGGAGAAGCAGGGTCTACTAAACCACCAATTTCATAATAAAATCGATTACTGATGGTGAGGCTTAGGTTCAGAATTCTTTTCAGGTGTAATTAGGTTGGTTTTTCTTAAATATTTTTCCACTCTATCCTCACGCAAATGTGGGTACATTTTCTGTGAGATTTACCTTTTTCATTCCTATCTAATTAGTATATATATATATTATATATGAGGATATTTAGAATTTATAGCATGACGTGGTATATAAACTAGAGAGTTTCAGGAACAATCATTGAAAGAGGGTGGCATTACTGTATAGTTAAGACTCAATACTATGTCACGTGTTTAAAGATTAGTAAACTAATAAACTGCCTGTTTTTTACTCCGGAAGCTGTAATAGTCAACACAGCGTACTAAGAAACACCGAGTAAAATAACTTATTAGGATGATAAACTTTTTTTTAATTCTTTGATCTTTTCGAAAGATAAATTTTTCAAATAGTTTATTTTCAAATTTGTTGAGTAATAAGTTGCATATCTCTTTCGGGATAAGTTTTTTTTAACCATATTATCCCTCATAGTTTATATGTGATCTCTTGGTCATAGAAAAATTCTTTTAAGTTTAAAAATAATATGTAATTCTTAAGTTCTACTGAGATTATTTTTAAAATAGGATATCAAATAAATAGCTTTTGATAAATATAAACTAATTTATATGTTTTAAGGATATTTTGAAATTCTCCTCTTTGGCTAGATTAATCTATAATTTAACATGTAACTAAGAAAAATAAAAACTCCCATAAAGCACAGCTAGATAAGTAGTATGCGGGGGAATATTGCCTCATAAATAACCTTAAAATAAGTTCCTTAGTTCTGAATAATTTAATGAGTGAGAAGGATAGTTAATTGTAAATGCGCCAACATTAATGTGGAGAAGGTATTAGAAGATAACAAATAATTTAAATCGGGAAACCAATTAGTATGGTACAGCCGGCGGTTATATTATTTATGTATTTATTTATTATCTATTTAAGGTGTTTAACGTGCACTTTCTGAACTGAATGATTATATCAGCACACGAGGTTTGTATGAACGAGAGTAAAAGGACCTACTAATTTTGCCGGTAAAGGTATTTTCCTATACCTTCCAGGGTTCTCTTACACGCCACAATTGACATGTTACCGACGGCTTCACATCGCTTCCGAAGGAAGTTTTGCTATTGATTTTTAATGCTCAAGAAAAATCGATCGACCCCAGCTAGGTTTGACCCACGAACATCTGGCCCTTGAGCGAGCCCTTTACCCCAAGCCCACCAAAGTTGACTTTAATTATAGTTAAACAAATGCCTAAGATTCTTAATAGAATACAGTATTGATTTTAATTTAGCTCCACGTCTTACTACACGTTCGGGTTATACGCTCAATAACTAGTTACTCTAATAGATAAGAATTGGGAAGGTTTAATTTATAGGAAGTGAACCCTCATTTGCATGGAGGGAGAGTGGAAAACCATTTAGGAACCCCACCGCCCCAGTTCACCCTAGTGAGATTCGAACCTCGATATTACCATCCTCGGTGGTCTAGCTCTACACTAAACTAGCGCGTTAGATAATTACGCCACTGAGGCTGGTAATACGATATTGATGAGCTGGACTTTGGGCATATATTATTTACTTTCTACTGTCTGGTTGGCAAATGTATTAAACATCGCTCTTGTCTGGTTGATTTAACCCGGTAGTCCAAGTTTTAAGCTCGAATTAAAATTGGAAGGATTAAGGGTTGGATTTCCATAATGGTTTTCAAATCTCTCTTCACACAAAAACTTTATTTCCTTTAAACATCTTCACCAATTTTACACCAATGTGACTAGGCATTTTGCATACAAATATATTTTTATCGTGATGTCTATCTCTTGATTACGGATTTGGGGCATGTATACTCTACTTTTAAATCAAAATCTCAACACAAACAGCCCCGTTTTCACTTTCTCGCCTTATCACCCACACACATGAACACATACATACACACACACACAGCATACGCCCTAAAGATAAATATTGTGTTGCTGTGTTATATAAACGAGAATTATTCAAGCCCAAGTTATGCTCGCTAAATTTCAGTCATTATTAAAAAGTGGTTTAAGGGTAGGATGGGGTTGGAGGTGATCCCAAATAGGGCTTAATTTTGAGGCTTAACTTATAAGTTTCACTATCCTTTCCTTTTCGGTATCCTTCAAAGGCTCAGCTGGTTCGGGTACAGTCTAAGGCAAGAGTATTAGGAGCACCACAAAGCTTCTATTATTGGAGAGTTTCCCCTGTCAATGCTTGAAATTATCGAACACAATTTGTTACCACTATAAAAAGTAATTAATATTGTCCCTATTAGTATATGTATGTTGGGCTAAATCTTGTGTTAAGATCTAATCACTATCACATACACAGTTATATCACTTGAAAAGAAAGTGAAGCGAAGGATAATAAACCCAGGGGGGTGCGGGAGAAATAATTATAGCCCTTTTTTCTTAATGTGTTAACAGAGAATTCTGGTAGCTTACCTCCAGAAAGTCATGTGTTTTGTATAGTCAGTCAAAAACTTGAAGATAGTTTGTATCGAGAATTATAATATATATATATATATATTTTAGGTAGATTTCAGGATTCCATAGAAGTTTAAATAGTGAATATATCCCATTTATAGCTATGAGGGCTATCAAGCTATTTTGACACAACCTCTTCAATAAGCATTTGTGGAAATCAAAAAGCAATGCAAGCTGATATGATTCAATCCTTGCGATACACCATAATCGTTAGGGCCTGAATAGTTTTCAATATACCCATTCATTATAAGACACTCAACCCATATATTACGAGTCTGATATTTGATTAAATAATAAGTGACTTAACTGAAAGAGTTAACTTTTAATAGTCCTTTTGAAATATGCTAACTGGACACAGGAATCAAACCCCGGTCTTTGGATTAGTAACACAATCCTCTTACTACTGAGCTATCCAAGAGTCGCCCCGTGTACACGGGCATTCACTCTTATTTTTAAGGCAGAGTCTGTGATGGACATACGGAAATATTCAGCTAGATATGCATGATCAGTTAAGAGTGCAAGATATCAGATAACACAGCAATCTTCGACTCGGGGGGGAGGGGGGAGACTTTATTCTGCCTAGATAGCAATAGCAACTTTACGATTACCCATATCCCTTGTCCAGGTGTCGTTTCTCAATATAAAGAATATGATATCGTCATTGTACTGCGCGGTAGGATAATACAGACTCCACGATCAACGTACTGTGTTAAGTTCTTATATTTACGTATATGATGCTTTCAAGTTATTAATTCTTACATTCCGATGGCTTTAGTACTGTAGACGGACACGCTACGACTGAGCTAGGATGTCAGACTGACAGAATATCAAATATTGAGCCAAAGTAATTGTCAAGAATCGTAAAATAAGAAAAATGTATTAAAGTGAATAGTACGTTATCGGATTCTACTCTTTCCTCCCCGTCTTTCGTGTTTAAAATCGCCTTCACTTCATCTTTTATCCCACCCCTCTTTCTACTCAATACTAAAACAAACAGGTAAACAATTTATCTAGGTGATTACCTTTCCCCTAGGTGAGGTATAAACCTGAAGGTCTTAAGATCGAAAGAAGCCTTTAATAAATAGAAAAAACGAGAGGAAAAAAAAAAACCTAACCAATCGGCCTGTAAGCCATTCTCTTAACTACGTTGTGTTGGTAGAGACGTGAGGGGGGTTAGTAGTCGATGAGAGAGAACATCCCCTTGACGTGCTCATAACTCCGGGGATGTAATAATTTGTGGCGAAAGAGAGACCCCTAGATAGGACGAGTTTAAGGGCCTTGAAGGTGGATGAAGGGAGTTTGATAGAGGGTGGGGGTGGAGTTTCCTACTGACATCTACCGGATGCTCCTCCTTCCTACGTGTGGAGGGGGGGGGGGGACTTGCAGGGGGACCTAACTCCGTTATCGCCGTCGAAACGTGTTCCGCGGAGATATTTGTTACTACTGGGACTAACCCTTCTCTCGCTCTCTCTTGTAGCTCTCTTAGAATGTGTACGGAATGTTTCCTGGTTCAAGTTGATGCACATATTTTGATTGCTACACGAATATCCGAAACATTCAGGTGTTTTGCCTGTGCATGTGCATTTGCGTGTGTGCGTGCGAGTGTGTCAATATAGATACATATGTTTAGAGAGAAAGGCGATAAACATGTACCGTATACAGCTACAAGTAAATATCAGCAAAGAGACCAATATTAATATTAATACACACCCGCCTCGGTGGCGTAGTTGGCTAACGCGCTTGTCGTGTTGAGCCCGACTGCTGAGGACGGGGAGATCGAGGTTCGAATCTCAGTCGGGTGAACTGGGGGTGGTTTTTCCTAAATGGTTTTCCATTCTCCCTCCACGCAAATGCGGGTTCACTTACTCTAATTCAACCTTCCCAATTCCTAACCCAATAGTGCAATTAGTACTTAAAGCGTATAACCTGAACGGGTAGTAAGACGCGGTGCTAAATAATTAAATTAAATATTAATACACATATACACATGCCTATATATATCTTACAGGAAAAGTAGATTGTTAGGGAGAGTTGACTCGGCCAAGGTAAAGTCGATTTTTACTAAAAGTATCAGTAAAAGTTGATTTAGAATAAACAGATCAACTTTTCCTAGGAAGAGTTAACTATGCCTGCTGTGGTTTAGTAAAAGATGATTCCGTGCTGTTTCTCTCCACATGCAACTGTTTTGAATATCCCAGTTATATTTGTTTACTGTTGTTTTCTTTGATCACTTGTCCATTTGTTGTAGTTTTCAACAGTGACCAAGGATTCAGCGTGTGTTTGATTAATTAGTTTCAATGTGTTTTTTAAGTTTAGGTTAGGTTAGGTTAGTCAACTTTCACTAACTCAAGGTAGAAAGAGTATACTTTCCCTAGGTACAGTCAACTGTGACTAGTAAATCTTGATCGAAATTCATCACTTTTCGCTTTTAATCAACTTTTACTAAAAATACCGGTAAGAGTTGACTTTACCTAGGCCGAGTCGACTCTTACTGGAGAATCTACTTTTCCTGTAACATATATATATATATATATATATATATTTATATATATATTATTTATATATATATATATATTTATATATATATATTTATATTATATATATTTATATATATATATATATATATATATATATATATATATTTATATAATATATATATATATATATATATATATATATATATATATATGTGTGTGTGTGTGTGTAAATGGGAATATAATTATGTGTGAAACGAAATGTTGAAGTATGTGTTTATTTAGACATGTGTGTATATTTTAATTCATTGCGTGACATTCGTGTATAATATGTTAATGTTTATGTAAATATTTATGTGTATGTGTCTATTTGTATGAATGTTTGTGTTTATTTGATTTTTTATGTGTATATGTATAAATGTAATCGTAGACTAACCAAAACGTTTAAAAAAACAAAAAAAAAATAAAAAACAAGTATACAGTTCTACTTGTCATACGAATCCCTCCCCAGTTATATATTATAAACCAACTCGTTTACTATTTTCAAAATAATCATTATTTAAAAAATGCATTCATCTGTTAACTGCCCTATTTTAGATGTCAAACCCTCTATAAATATACACCTCAAACAAAATCTCATTAGTTGAAAGAGTAAACTTTATGATCTTTGAAACAATCAAAAGTTTCTCATAAAATGATATAACCTCTGTGTCATAATTCAAAACTACTATAGATTTTATTGCCTAACCTGAAAATTAATTTTACCTTAGTGACATATTAGGTCTGTAAATCAAAATTAATGAGTTAAAATATGTATTTATTTGTGTGGCCTGATGTGTAAAATGTACTGATAAGTCTTAATATGCTTGAAAGAATGTTTATAATCAAACTAGCCTAGTTCCCTTTCTTGTTTAGTTAAATTAAAAATAATAATTAGATTAATACCAAGCGTATATTTAGTTGATTAACTTATTAATTTTAAATAAAACTCTTCAGGTAATGTAGATTAGTGTTTATGAATGTTCGAGTGTTCAATTGAATAATGTTTTAATACCACTGACGTAACTTATAGACAGAAGTGAATTCCCTAATTTTGATAGCCCCAAACCTAAATGAGCACGGCAGAGGTTCGAACCATGTCCCTGGTGAGAACTAACCATTAATAGGGCTTGAATCACTCATCGTCGATAATAATGGATTAATCTGTTTGAGTGCCATAACAATTCAACTCCCACAGAAATGTGAAGCGTTGTATTGTGAACTTGAGATAAATCACTATTAACACGTTTCATTTTATAATGCACTAGATAGCTGTTGCCCGCGGCTTTGCTCGCGTGGAAGTTGATTATATACAAATACGAAATTACATAGTATTTACAGATTAATTTAAAATATTACGTTACGTTGATGACCATAACTTGACCTCAGATCAAAAATAATGCAAGTCCGATAGAAACTTTTACCCCTTTTTCATCCCTTATTAAATAAAATTTCCAAATTCCTGAAACACGTATTTATTTTTTCGTCAATAACCGAAATACAAAATTTTATTTATGTAACTTTCAAATGACGGACTTTCATACATATTATCATTCCTATTTGACCCTTTGGGTGGAATTTTCTAAAATCCTTTCTTAGTGGGTGCCTACTAACAAAATGAATATACAGTCCGAATTTCATGCTTGTAGCCTTGATAGTTTGCGCTCGGCGATGATGATCAGTAAGTCAGT
Source organism: Timema cristinae (assembly GCA_039000515.1). Lineage (NCBI taxonomy): Eukaryota > Metazoa > Arthropoda > Insecta > Phasmatodea > Timematidae > Timema > Timema cristinae. The sequence continues at coordinate 103,823,924 of JBCFYV010000012.1, forward strand.
CAATCAATCAGGACATGTTATTATATAAGTATAGATAAACATTTATTTAAAATAAAATATTATGTATGTTTTCAAATGTATTATTAATTTCTCATAATTACTCATTAAAATAAAGTTTTGTGATTGGTAATAAAACCAAATTCTTGATTTTGATGGATACAGACGTTTTTCTGACACCACATTTCGATAAAATGTAATTTTTATAATTCCATCTGTCTTATTTTTTGTTACTCAGGCCCATAACCAGAATATTCTTTCGAGGGTGGAAAGGGGAGTTCATTCTTCAAATATTATCCGACTAAGACAGTTATCTCAAAACTAAACAGTTAGGGGAGGGAGAGGGGTTGACAGACGATTCTGACCTACACGGAGAGAAAATTAAATCAAAATTACGTAAAAAAAAAAGTTTATATTGAAGTAGGTCCATTCTAGCATTCACCAATAAATGATATATTTTTAGTGACTTTTAATAGGAGCTTACTGGTGACCTGGCGGTCTAGGGTAAGGTGTCGGACTTTGTGCTGGGGTCCGGGTTCAATCCTCGGTCCCGGCACAGATTTATCTGATTACCAAACCTTCCTTCACCTCTGACAAGACATCTTGTGAATGTGGGGAATGCCAGGCCTCCATCGTGGTTCGGATTCCACGTTAAACTGTAGGTCCTCCTTTCATCTCACAATCACCCTACCATTACACATTAGCGTAAGTGCGTATAACCCGAACGGGTAGTAAGATGCGGTGCTAGTAATAATAATAATAATATTAATAATAATAATTAATAATAATAATAATAATAATATATATAATAACAATAACAATAACAACAACAACAACAACAACAACAATAATAGATAATAATAATAATAATAATAGGAGCTTACTACTTAGGTGACTACTCTGCAGTAGATTAAGAGATTTTAGTATCCAGTGTTGCCAAACGTGATAAATATTGACTGATCGCACGGCGGCAGGTTTGAAATTACTCGAAAACAACGAAATACGTTTGAAGGAAATAATGTATTAAATTTACACTCTTAGAACTAAAAATGTAGTTTACACAGAGTTCAACCATCTCTTTCATTCAAGATATTTTTTTTGTAATAATTTTAAATATTTGTTTAGATTTCAGGGGAGGGAGGGATTCAAATCCCGACCCGCTTCCACCTCCTGGATACGAGTCTACTGTTACTGGACAAGAGCCAAAAAAAATAACTTTTACCAATAAGTTTAAAAATTAGTAACTATGGTTTTTATATGGTTACCCGGAGATATTTAAGATATGTATGTATCTTAACTTAAAATTAAGGGTAACTTAATTGAGGTGAAAAAAGAAAAAATACTTTCTCAGCTCTAACGATTTTGATAAAAAAAGAATCGTATCCAGGCGCTTTTAAGAGCATAAATAAAATGGGCGCATCTCATTTTACCATGAAAATGAGTTGTAAGGTATTTTCCATAAACGTAAACTTACAATTTCTTATCATATCTCCACAGCTATTTAAGATACGCTATTTCATATCATTGTAAGGTTCTAGGACATACCAAAAATAAAAAACCTTTATTTGAAAGAATATTTTTTTGAATCAATATTTCCGAGTTATAAGCAAAACTGTTTTACGCGATAGTGCTTTGAGAAATCAGGAGTTGAAAACGCACAGAACTTATAATAATAGGCTAGGTTTCAATAAATGTTTATATTATTTTATGTACGCTTGTTGATGAAATGCCATTTTATTTCTTTGCCCGTAAGTTTCTTAAACAATATATATTATTTAGTTTCAAATATCTTAAGAGCTATAAGTATAATTTAAATAAAGGATCAAAAAATTGTGTACCATTTGTTTTGTAAAACAGATCAATCAACAAACACGCTTTCAATTTACAAGCTATTTCAAATCTTCTCACAACAGTAGACCCAGCAATATACTTGTATCTCATTTTGTAGGTGCATTCACACCCATTGAACAGGTTGATTTAGGAATTTGACATAGTCATCTAAGTGGATGTTTTTGCGCAGAGCAGAGAAAATTGTCAGTATTGCCAACTGAGCCAAATGAACAATCGGATGGTTCTGAAATATTGTTGTTGGTTGCTGGTCAGGTGGTCACGTTTATCCTATGCTCTCGTTTTAGGTGAATAGATGCTTCCACAGTAAAGCTCCCTGGCGTTAAGCCAACATTGTCTGTTTTAAGTGCCAGTTAATTCTCATTTTGTAGAGGACTATTATTCTCTACATAATACTCTTTCCCCGCACACAAAAGTGACCAAACTATTAAAGTATTGATTTAGTATGTCACCATATATATTTAATCATCAGCATTTCTTAATGTCTAATAATTAATTTCAGCCATAAAAACATTTGAATACTTAACCAAGAGTCCTGGGTTTCTAAAAAATAATTGTGGAATTTGTGTGCTACTCTTTTGCCTCTGCCAAGAAGTGTATTGATTACAACTTGTGAATGTGTGGAATGCCAGGCCTCCACCGTGGTTCGGATTCCACGTTAAACTGTAGTTCCTCCATTTCATCTCACACTCACCCTACCATTAAACATTAGCGTAAGTGCGTACAACCCGAACGGGTAGTAAGAAGCGGTCCTAATAATAATAATAATAATAATAATAATAATAATAATAATAAAATACACGGCCATCAGAGTTTTGTTAATCAAGCTTAAGTTATTTTAAGATCTTCATTGGATGCATACCCTCATATTAACTACCGTAATCCATTCATTTCATCGGGACATGGATATAGCCTCCACAGAAAGGATGTACGATTAGTACATTCGAATATCCCCTGTGCAACAGTACATTAGTACTGACCAATCTTTCCACAAACTGATCTACAAATGGATAACGTACCAACACGCCATTATTATTATTATTATTATTATTATTATAATTTTATTATTATTATTATTATTATTATTATTATTATTATTATTATTATTATATTATATGAGTAGAAGGAGTCGAGTAGATAAAATAAACCATAATTTATTCAGAAAAGGTGAAAAAACTTAAAAAAGAAATGGGAAGGGTGTGGGATAGTTAGTTTATTATAATATGTAGATATTGAGCCCCGTTATTTAAAAGGAATTGTCAGACACAGAAGCCTTTTGACCAACCCTAGCAATATCACCCTTTGTACCTCGGCTAACTTATTCGAGTGGTCACTCATGAGTCTCGGGCCCTTTATTTCGATTCCAAGTGGTAACGATAAGATGGTTTACTATTTAGAAATGTGTAGATTCATACAAACAATCAATATATATATCTAGAGATCAGTATGTAGTTAAATGTTTACTTTACTAGGTTAAGTATGGCTATAAGTCATGCTAGCAAAGTTATATAAAATATCTAGGAGATATTTTCTTGTAGTTTACTGTCTTTGGTTTAAGATTTAAAGTGACTTGTGATATTTTAATCTGTGAGTTTATAAAGTATATGTTTGAATAATCCAACCCTAAATGATATAATAATAAGCTCATGCAATTTTTTTTATGATAACTTTAATTGTAATCTTGAAATACGTATCTTATTCATCCTTACCTTGGGTAAAATTAACCAATAGTTGGATAGAAATTAGTACCTCCATAAAGATGTTTGCCTACAATTGGCAACGTCTCTTGCTCAACAGATATATTATCTTGCTATCTACTAGTTTCATAATGCTGTTTCTTAGACATGCGAGTAAGCAGATATCGGTACCAGTTTTGTCTACTATGGGCTGCTAATTAAGGGGAGAACTCTGTTCTATTTTTCATCAATTCTTTTCCATTTTATTTTTTTCCATGCAAGTGTTGGTCACACCTACAAATTATTAATAATGAATTCCTATTATAATAATCTAAATTTTAGGATATTCTAAAGCGGTATTATGACGTGGCCCAAAAAGCTATAAAGCTATCTGGCATGTTTTTATCTTCGTGTGTGATTTAAATTTCTATTATATAGAGAGTAGTGTATTCATACTAATTTTCCACCTCAAGATTGTGTTGGGTATAAGGGTTATGCATGGCGCCATATTTAACTAATGTGATTTACAAATTTTCTGTTTTCATCTACTTCTACAGTCGTAATTGTGTGATGGATTTTATTATAACTTGATATTTAGATTTTTATGGTCTAAAGTTGATATTAAGTCATAATTATAAACATAACTCTAGAATTAATATATTAGTATATTTATAAATGATTTTTTTAAATATTCAAAATGCTTCAATAACTACCTTTAAGATTTTGTTCAAAATTTATATAATCATAAACAACACTGTTTAATTGTTTTATAGAAAAAACTTTTAAAGCAAATCTACCCACGAATAATTAATAAAATAAAAAAATTGGATTATTTTGAGAGTGGCCAAAAGGTTTTGCTGTAAAATGGGTATCTGGGTAATGTTTTAATTGTTAACGTATACTATATGCTTGTTTCTTGGATATATATTCAAAGTAATGTAGTTTAATGATGGCCAATATTTAATGTGTTTTTTATTTTAACTATAATATACATTATGAGAAAGATTGTACAATTGTGTCGTACTAATATTATTTTTGATATCTTGATCGTTGATAGCATACGTTTCATGAAATTCAGAGACTTTGCGGCACCAGATATCAAGCGAGACGGTTTTACCCGGTTTGATCGGGGAGGGGAAGCTTTTCCTGAGTACACTGTTGTAATTGGATCACAGCTTGACGGGAGGGTGGAGGGGTGGTGAAGGAGAACCTAAAGGGTGATTGCCCTCAAACTATCACTGGAAATTCACTTAAACCTCCAAAGGAGTTCCTCTTCTCCCCTACCTATCATTTCTGCTTACGATAGCTGCAGATGATAATTAGAGTGTTAATTAGGACTGAGAGGAGTATGGAGATGGTATTGGTCACGGTGAAATTGCGACAGTTTATAGAAATTTGCTGCGGAACCAGATGTTTGGGAGGATCACTTTAAGATGTATACTCGGGTGTTCATTCTTCCTACAAATACATATGATTGTATCTCCATTCAAGCTCTCACGTGTCATTTTCAATTAATTATTATCAATGAATCATTGAAAATAAACACGAAATGACTGTTAGAACACTCATTATTTAACGATATTATTAAAAGTGAAAAGAAGGTTTATTATTCCTTGTATTTAATTATCATTATTGAAAAATTAAAACAATTGGTCATAAATGCCAACACATACAAATGTACAGCACACCGTTGTCAGTTTTAAGATCTAGCATGGAACTTGTCACGTAGTCCATCTAGATATAATTGCGCATCCTTTGAATGAGCCGTGATAGTTTTATGATCTAGCATGGAACTTGTCACGTAGTCCATCTAGATATAACTGCGCATCCTTTGAATGAGCCGTGATAGTTTTATGATCTAGCATGGAACTTGTCACGTAGTCCATCTAGATATAACTGCGCATCCTTTGAATGAGCCGTGATAGTTTTAAGAACTAGCATGGAACTTGTCACGTAGTCCATCTAGATATAATTGCGCATCCTTTGAATGAGCCGTGATAGTTTTAAGAGCTAGCATGGAACTTGTCACGTAGTCCATCTAGATATAATTGCGCATCCTTTGAATGAGCCGTTGTCAGTTTTAAGATCTAGCATGGAACTTGTCACGTAGTCCATCTAGATATAATTGCGCATCCTTTGAATGAGCCGTGATAGTTTTAAGAGCTAGCATGGAACTTGTCACGTAGTCCATCTAGATATAATTGCGCATCCTTTGAATGAGCCGTGATAGTTTTAAGAGCTAGCATGGAACTTGTCACGTAGTCCATCTAGATATAATTGCGCATCCTTTGAATGAGCCGTGATAGTTTTAAGAACTAGCATGGAACTTGTCACGTAGTCCATCTAGATATAATTGCGCATCCTTTGAATGAGCCGTGATAGTTTTAAGAGCTAGCATGGAACTTGTCACGTAGTCCATATATATGTAACTGCGCATCCTTTGAGTGAGCCGTGATAGTTTTAAGATCTAGCATGGAACTTGTTACGTAGTCCATTTATATGTAAATGCCTATCCTTTGAGTGAGCCGTGATAGTTTTAAGATCTAGCATGGAACTTGTTACGTAGTCCATTTATATGTAAATGCCTATCCTTTGAGTGAGCCGTGTTAGTTTTAAGTCACGGGCATTGCTCATTCTCTAATCGGTTATAGTTTTGGAAGGAGAAGGTTCTAATTAATCACCTATAGAGGCAGATATCTGGAGAGGTATTTAACAGGTATTTACTGTTCCATGCTACCAGTTTTATTGCTTGTCGTAGCTATTCGTTATTCGTAAGGTGAGACGGGCTCTTAAGTCAACGTTATATAAATTTCGTTACTTGTGTATGGTGATATGAAAACACACATGTGAATTATTTTTTTTTAATTTGATGTTTCCACTTAATCAGTAAAATAATATTTGTAGAAATCAAAAGCTTAATACAGATTATAATTTTGAATAGGCCTATATTGAAATATCTAGCAAATTTATATACATATATAATATAGATTTTATTAAAAAATAAAATAATTATCAAAATAGAGCATGTGAACATACATCATAAACGGATACATATCATTGTTAAGAGATACAGGACTACCACTCTCCCGAAAAAAAAAAACTTTAAACGCATTTAGTTTAAGTGCTTGTTCATGCCATTACGTCGTAATCTCCATAAAGGCTTAGCTTCTTGAGGGCTCGCGTATTTAAAACAATGTTGACAGGAGATGAGGGGAGGTAAAGTGGAAAGTATGGGAGGGGTAAAGTATGACAGGAGGGGAGGGTTGTGAGACAGCATCCAAGAACCAAGTATACTTCTTACAGGGGCGGGCAGGCGGAAAACTAGATTATAGGGTTTCTTTATCATACAGGAAGGGAGGAAAGATAGCTCGCGAAATATTTTGCGTTTTTTTTTAAAGTATGTGTTCTGTTTAAAAAGATAGAACTGTTATTTATAGTATTCTGTGAATTATATTTTGTGTCTCATCATTGTTTTATTCGTTGCTAAAATGTTAGGCGTTGATGATTTTTTTTTCACACTTTAAGAAATAAAAATCACATTAACTGTGAACAGTTGTTGGATATATTATTTGTTTAGCCAAGTGTATTTTTTTACTTTTTTAAAATCAATTTTTTTCTTCCTTCACGTCTGTGTATTCCGCATCCAAGCATAGTGAGGAAGAAGTTATGAATGTAAAATTTAGAGTAAATATATATGCATTTTCATGGAGGAAGTTCAATAAAAAAAAATCCTTGGTATACATGGCCGGAATTCAACATCTTCGTCACTGTATAGAGAGACAAGATGAACCTAACGTTAATTTACGTGAACAATGATTAAGGTATATTTTGAGTTCAAAAAGCTACAATAATTCTGTTGTTAAAACTATCCAATCTAATGGAAAAGGCTCGCAAATACATGGAACTGTATTCAAAATATTTTAGAAAGTTGATTTCAGGCGGTGACATGACGTTGCTTGTTTACGTACAATATATAACTTGTTCAGATTGTACTTTTCAGTTTATATCATCCCCATGAAGAACATTCATTGGCCAGCTACCTGCAAAAACACATTTTCTTATTTGGTTTAAAAATTTATCCATGCCTGGTCAAATGGAAACCAATTGATAGAAAACTTATCACAGATATAGTTATAAGATACTGATGCTACCCAGGTAGCACACCACGACATGCAACTAATTTCAGGCACAGCTTGATGACATCTAACTTTAGACCTTTTGAATAGTAGCTAACATCCGTTCATCGTAGGAATTGTTTTCTGAAAGGCCTTTTTCCCTACCATAACTCTATTATATAGTAGGAGATTTGTAGGAATAAAGACCTTTCAGAGAGTAATTCCTACCGTGAATGGAGTTATAGGTACACCAGCTATCTAATCGTATTGATTATGATACCAGTCAATTCAAAGTTCCATAAACATTTGACAAAATCATCGGGGGGGGGGGGGGATTTCCACATGAGATTAAATCAGGAAACAATTTAATGTTTCATTTACAAATTAGATTATAAGTTAAAAATTACAGATTCTTTTTTGTAGTTTTATTAAATATAATGGTGTCAACTCCATAAGTTAATGGTTTGATTAGGTATGGATATATTAGATATTATGGACTTCATTTGAAGCATAAGGGTCGACCAAAATACAAACATATTAGTTATTAAGTTTATAAATGCTAGTACTATTGTTCAAAACATTATGATTGTGTTCAGTAATATATCACATCGAATCTAAAGGAGTTTTCATCCAGTTTAATTCTGTTCACAAATACACACATGTTCACTTCAAGCTAAAACGCAATCTGGTTATAGCAAACTGTAATCCAGGAGTACCCATCACTGTCAATATGTTAAATCCACTTCTAATATGATGCACAATACTTTTATTTATTCACTTGGTTGTCCAAAACACATGTGACCTCCCTCCACATGGTCAGATACTGCCAGTAATACTGCAACTGCCAATCTATTACACCAGTTCCCAAAACTGTTAGGCTATTTATTAATATCGAATACTCGATTACTCGATTATTTGAACCCAATGGTATTCGAGTGGTTCAAGATATCCGCTTCGGTGGCCATGGAGTATAAGGCTCTACTCTTGTAGTATACTAGACTGCCGATAACAGGAAGATCGAGGTTCAAATCTTGGTCAAGTGCACTGAGAGTGATTTTTCCAAAAAAAATTAGACTTTTCTTCAACGCAAATGTGAGTACAATAACTCTCTTAATCCTTACGATTAGAGTAATTATTAAATAAGTGTATAATAAAAACTTGTAATAATATGCGGTGTTGAAAAAACCATAGATTATAAAATAACTTAGGAAAGTGTCTCAAATTTATATTATGAGAACCTTGACTTAATATACAAATTTTAAGCCATTGGTAAAAAGATCTACATTTGGACTTGTGTGATTTGGTAGTCTAACACAATCACAAAAATTGACAAAAGTGTATCAATATTTTCAATTTACTAAAATAAAGTTTGCGTTTATATTTATGAAATGATATACAAGACAAACCAAATATCATTTTTAGGAGCGTCAAGCCGTAAACTACTTTTATTTTAATTGAATTTTAAATATTTTTACTTTAATATAAATTGCAGGCCTACTGTTGATTCGTAAAGACTTGAGGATTTTAATTTATATTCGATTCGAAATTTGAAAGAAAATATAAGATTCGAATTCTAGATTCTGTTACAAGAAATATTAAATTCGACACATCTCACTACGCGTATGGGTAAACACAAATCTACATATGACTATAATAAAATGTCAGTAGGGAGAAACAGTTAGAAAATACAAACGTATTTTTTGCTGCCTACATTGATAAATAATTTAATATATAATTAGTGTTATTTTTTATTAATATTAGGCTAACTATAAACAATGGCCACTGTAGATCACATGACTTGACTCATGAATACTTGAGATTAGGTCTAGTAAGCCTTATTTCTGTCAGATAAGGCTCATCTTATGAAAAGTTTTCTGTACTATTAATTACGATAGTGTTTTAAGAATGAGTAAGGTGGCATTTTAAGGAAGTTCACCCTCATTTGCGTAAAAGAAAGGGGAAATCTTCTTTGTAAAAAAAAACTCTCAGTATACCGGAATGATTTGAGCCCCGAACTCAGCGTAATCGGCACTTCAACTTATATATTGACAGCTTTGTCCAGTCGTCACCAAATGGCGGACCGTAGAGACATTTTTAAGTACCTTGACGAAATAGCGATAAACAGAAGAAATTATTCTATTTTGGTGGTGGGCGGGTAGTAGACATGGAAGGCCAGCAATAATAAATAATTAAAATGACTATAAGGAAAGAAAATCACTTTTTTGAATTAGCATAGTCCTATAGGGTTTGAACTTGTGTCACAGTTAAAGTTTTGCCGGACTGCGGAACTTTGTCGAGTTTTTAAAACGTACCTCCACCAAAAATAATTATGGACCCCTGCCTTAGACTATTTGACGACAGTAAAGTGTGTTCTAGGGATTTTGTTTGTCCATAATGTATGAATGTAGCGCACATTTTTGAGCAAGCAGTCTTATGCGTCAATTTTCTCTGGTCTGGTTTGCCTGTGTAACACTATTGAATAAATCGAGCCGCGTCGGGCGTTGATTGAAACACTACGGATTAATTCCCTGATATAATAATGCTGTGACGATGTTTAGGTTGTCTATAGCTCCGTGGTTGAGCGCCTATCATCACTGTACGGAAAAGATACCGTTTAACCAGCTGTCTATAGCTCCGTGGTCAAGCACTAATTAAATCGGTATATTAATAAAATTAAAGAAAGAGAACTTGTTGATGGCTGTTTATTCACACATGGTTTATAAAATGACATCAGCTAATTACTTATACATACTCCAATTAAATGCTTTATATCGATGCACACTTGTGATATTAATGAAAGTTATTTTATACTGTGATTGCCAGTGTGTGGGCGGAGTTCCGTGGTTTGTGCGTGTGGATGTGTCTGGAGACTGTGGGCGGGTGCTTAAACATACGCACATTGGCTTATATATGACATACCCCTTGCATTTTTCTCCCTTCATCAACAGTGTAAAAAAAACTAATAGAAAGAGTCCTAGCGACAGGTGTTGTGAAGGCTAGATTCTTATTGGTATAGAGAAGTGGCGTCTTTGCCAAATACTACGTAGTTGTTCCTTTGAACAGGAAATAGCGCAATTGTTATTTTAACAGAAAATATGGTATAAAAAATATATTTTAGCGGGGAAATCTTTTTCCCATTATTTCTAAAATGCGCGTGTTTCTTCATGAATCTTAAAAGGACATTCTACATATGTTACTTTAAATAAAAATTACCTTCATCTATGTTTTTTTAATATATTTTAGATTGATCCAAGCCATTATCATTACACCTGTAACGTGATGTTTGGGGTTAGAATTCAAGCTGGATGCACTAGGGTAATTCTTCTAAATGGTTCCCTTCATTCATTCCACGCTTCCTCTAAACTAAACATTCCAACAACCTATTGGCTACCTCGTGCGGTGAACGTTTATTTATAACACGAATGTTAGAGTGTTTAGTAATGAATCAATCATTCAAATAGTACAAACATTGGCGATAGAAGCTGTCAAATCTACTTTGGATTGTTTTTATTTTATTTTGATCAACCGCGTTCATTTCAATCATTCAATCATTGACCTTGTAAATATAGGAGGTAAATAAATAGAAGGTGAAGTAAATTATTAATTATTTACCTCAATTTGGAAAGGCCAAATTTTTGTATTATTATTTTATTTGGGGTATTTAACGTGTTCTTTCTTATCCTACTCTGCTGAGGACGGAGAGATCGAGGTTCGAATCTCAGTCGGGTGAACTGAGGGTGGTTTTTCCTAAATAGTTTTCCACTCTCCCTCCACGCAAATGCGGGTTCACTTCCTCTAATAAACCTCCCTAATTCCTAATCCATTAGCGTAATTAGTACTTAAAGCGTATAACCTGAACGGGTAGTAAGACGCGGTACTAAATATTATTATTATTATCTTATACTACTGATGATATCAGCACATGATTAATAAAATAACTTTTATCTATAACAGTTACAACAAACAAAACCCACATTTTAATTTATCACTACGAAAGGGAAACCCAAATTTCACCAATAGTAAATTATTCGTTCATGCTGGGAATATATAATTATGATTTACCAGTAAGCCCTTGCGAAATTTTCGCACATTCAACCTTATTCTCTTCCCTCCCCCTCCCCCAAAAAAATTTTTAGTCTTTGAATGGGTTGTTGAAATTAAATACTCAGCGAAATGTATACACAAAATAGCAAAGAGAGTTTATTTTCTGTAATTGATACAAACATTTTATTAGAATTTTCGTTAATTTAAATTTTAAACCAACAATGTATTTTAACGTAAACTGAGTATGCTCTATTAGAAGTCAGTAAAAAAAAAATCCTATCCACTGATATCTTATTCATCGCTGTAAGCTTTGAATTTGTTGAGGAAAAGGGCTTTTGACAACATAAATAGGCCCTAATATAAAGGATATATCTCTTTCCTCATATGACTAAACTTGAGCAACCTAAATAAATATAGCTCAGAGGAACAGTATTTTCAAATATTTTAAAAATATTTAGATTAGTTGCTTGTTTTTTCCCCGCGTCTTACTACCCGTTTGGTCTATAGAGTAGTTGATTTGCACGGTTTTGCCCGACTGATTATATCAACACACTTTAAAGTTTAGCTAAGACTGGGATGTATGGGACACGATCTAAGGTAAATATATATATATATATACATTTATTGTTTTTATAGCAAAACCTAATTTTAATTCTTAAAAAAAATGGTTTAGTACAAACATATAATTTTAATTTTTTTTTTCTCATGATAGTCTCACCAGTTCTTGAATATCTGTCAAGGGTGTCCTAGAATTGAATGACAACTTTTCTCTCAATCTAAAAAGTTTGTCATTTAATGCCGCTCATGACAGATATTCAACAACTGTTGATTTCATCAGGTGAAGAAAGTTAAACAGACTAGGCCTACACTAAGCAATATTTTATTTGTTTTGGGAAAATAAAAATTTTTGCTGTAAAAACTGAAAGAATACTGGCCTTTTATCGCGTTCCTTGCATCCCCACTTAAGTCATATAAAAAATAAAGTCCAACAAGCAGGCCTAACCCAGGTTTCAATAAATCATTTATAAATGAGAAGATCCGATTTCACTAATGATAATATTTTCGACTATGTTAGGAAAAAACTTTGGTAACCTCATTTAAATACATTGACATGCTATCGACTAAGTTGAGCTAAGTATTTAGGTATTCAATAATACTTTAAGTTTAAACTATTAAAATTATGTACTTGATAATATCTCTGACTCAATATTCACGATATTTTTTTTAAATTCACAAATCAAATTGAATCAACTTGTTGCAGGGTTATATTACGAATTCCTCCACACTTCACCATTTTGTCTCTTTTGTTAACCGCAAAGCTAAGAAATTACAAATCGGCCAATAATAGCTCCTTGTTTCCTGTGAGTCTGGTTGGTCTCTTCTAACACAATAGATTGCTGATGGAAGAGTGAGGGGGTGTGCAGGGAAGGTACAAGGATTTCGCCACCCTTTTCCCTCCCTTCAATCCCCACCCCTTAAATTGGTTCCCCTTAACCGGATACCCCAGCTCTGTCTCCCTTTTTTTCAACCCTCGCCCTTCTACTGAATCCTTTTAGAACCCAATTCCTACAACAGCCTTCAATAAGCCATTGAAACAGAAACTTATTTCAACATAGTTTCCGCTGTAGGCATTCTACCCGCCTTGCTGTAACAATGGTTTCCAGCTTCCAGCCATCTATTGAAGAAGAAACAGATGTTACGTCCATGACTACGTGGGCATGGGCCTTAAGGGGTTAGTCCCCCCCTCCCCCCGTTTTATTGTAGAATAATAAAAAAAATTGTACCTGGAAGACATGTTTTGAATACCTTTGAGTACATACGTATTATATGTCACGTCTGTTCTTTCTCTCATGGAAGAAATTAAACAAATAGTTTTAAATAAAAGTATTTTATTACTTTATGACCTTTATAGGTTTACGAGTATCTGAGGTTTCTTAGACATAGTTTCTGAGCGTATAGAGTCATTTAGATTCTATAAGCCTAAGAGGCTTTAAATGCATCTTTCTGGACAAAAAAAAAAGTGTTTATTTTTAACCATCCAAAGAATAGCTTAAGTTTATTAAAACAAATCTGTATTTTATCATACCTTTACCTAGAATTGTAAATTCATTTTATTTATTAAAATTCTTAAGTGTTCTGTCATACGACAGGATCATTCGTTTTGTCATGTGAACTTAGACTGCCATTGCGCCATGTCCATTACCTCCTCCTTCAGCTTCCAAAATTTTCTTTTTTCCTTAATGTCGTTCACTATTTGAATCTTTCTTCTTCCTATGATCCTCTTTCTCAATCTTTCCTTATATGACGTCGTGTACAATCCAGTTTACTTTGTACCGAAGAATCACATCCAAAATGGTTATCTTCTCACCCACTCTTCTTGGGACATCTTCATTTGTTACCTTGTCTGTCCATCTGATCTTCTAAAGTCTTCACCAGCATCACATATTCTAGTTAGATTGAATAAATTGTATCAATGTATTTTTCTAATCTATATATTTAATATATTAAGCGATTCCTTTCGACAAAGGTTATCGGAGTTCTATAGTGAAAATCTTAATTTAAGAAATTATGAAAGCTTAATATGAACAGACTGCATTTATGAAATTTTAAAAGTAATACATAAATCTTCAAAGAGAGGAAATTTTTGTTTGGGAATAAATTTCTAATAGGAATATAAATTCTATGTTGTGTAATTTAGTTTTCAATTAATTTTCTAAAATATAATTCTCCACTACTCCAGTCGCATTGACAAATGTCTCACTCTCGCAGTAGACTAGGCTACCGATGACGGGGAGATTGGGGTTCAAATCTTGATCAGGTGTACCGTGGGTGGTTTTAACGAAACAGTTTTCCCCTCTTCCTCCACGCAAATGCGGATCATTTCCTACAAAAATAACTTTACTAATCCCTAAAACAATTACTGTTATAAGAACACAAGCGTGCGTTAAAGACGCTTGGAAATCTCAAATTATATATTAAGTGGTTTGATATTTTTTAGTAAATTATTGTTTTCATAAAATTTAGGTAAAAGCTCTGACCAGTTATAAAGATTAAATTTTATGTTTAAGATGTTCTAAAAAACTATGTTATAATTTACATTAAACCCTAAAAAACAACCCCACATTATATTTAAAATTTTCTATAGTGACACTATCAATAAATGACTATTTGATAAAGGGAGAAAAATCAATGTTTCTTAATTTTTTTCTTTAAATTCATAAATACAAATTTTTCAGCAAAGTTTCGTTGATTTACTTTAAGCCTTAGAAATTAGATACCTTAATTTATAAACCTTAAAATTTAAATTCTAAATCTAAATTTTTATAACTGGTCAAAAACATGCTGATATAAAGTGTGGTGTGAATATATTTTACTTCAATTATGGCAGTATTCTTGATGAGTTAATTGCACAACGCTCATCTCTTATCTTTTTAAATGTTTGGTTGTGAACCAGGCTTGGCATAACTTCATTACTATCCCCATGAAAATACCGTGGCATTTGAGTTTCTGGTCAAGGGGTTTGTTTAGAATCCCTACCAGTAGATTACAATCATATCGTTCCTCCCTCAAACCCCTCTGTGGCAGTGACCAGCCACGCTGGCTTGGTGGAATCATGATTTATATGGTTACAGAATAACCTTTCCTTCTGCTGACATTTTGCACTTGTCTGAAAATGTACGAGAATCACCCAAGCTATTTTTTTCTTGCAACCTAATTTATTGATTGATAGAAAATATATATAAAATAAAATTACCACACATTTGATGAAACTGTAAGTTTATATTTGAATCATATCAATTTAGTAATTTTTAATCACCTCATTGGACACCATGGCCTTTGTTGATCATTTCTTATTCTTCATATTTATAACCTCTTGGTATATTCATATTTAATTGTACCAAAAGGTAGTGATGAGTAAAGTAGATATTAAGGTCAAATTTTCCAGGTTCGTGCAGCGAGAGAGAATTGTAAACAGATTAGAAATATGCACTAATACTGGATAGGATTTTCTCACCAACCTATCCATTATAGTTAAGCTGAATGATGTTGAAACAATAGACCACGTGCCCATCGATATGAGCAGTACCAAAATTATGAAATACTAAATTTTAGTAGAAAGAGAGAGGAGGTCAGTTTAATTAAATAAAGTGCACTAAAATCAGAGTTGAAAGTAGCTGGGAAAGCCACAGTGAAAACTACAAAATATAAACCCATCCATCCAGTAATGAACACAAATTTATACTCGAACGTTTATTTTGCCATCACCATAAATCCCGGTTCATTGTGAGACTGTTGTATTAGACCAAGTGATCACTGGTGTGGTTTTACGCGTGTGAGGTAGCGGTAAGTTCTTTAGTGATACATTTTAGTGAGCGATCTTAGAAGGCCTTAGAATTTGGGAAAAGTGCGAGACTTGTAAAGATAAATTAAATGCACCGGCAGTAGCACATCACTTGAAGAAATAAATGTTAAGACCAAATCGTACACACTTTATAAAATAATTTATTAATGTTTGGGACAAATGAAAATGGGTGTACATACAATACTATATATAATATAAAACACTCTACTGGTACCCATGTCAATTCAAATATTAGCTATCAGTAAACTTCTTTTAATTCAATTTTCATAAATAAAACCAGAATAAAGAGCTATCTGTCCTGTAAAATGTTCCCAAGAGATACAATTTTAAAGTGGTTTTCAAATTTTTTGGGAATTTTAAATTAATCATTAGTAAACTAACCTGTATATGAGAATTAGAGCAAAACTCAGAGTTTTTGACCTTGATATATGACCACATAACTTTTAAATATAAAATTTAAACAATATTTATTACATTACTAGCCCTAGGTGTAGACGAGAAAGCTTCGTGAGAGACTTATTTAGAAAGAACGGATATTTGAGTTTGGGTTCATTCTAAAACGTCAAGTACCATATTAATTTTAAGGTTATCATTTTTCACTTTTACAATACTTTTTCTATATTATAAAATGAAATTGGTTTATATTACGTCCCTGCCTCATGAATTAAATATTCGAGCACATGAGACTTGCCTGTAGAGATGCTTGAAATTTTAATACAGGACTACTTCAGTAGATAAAAATTTTAAGACTATGCCTACCACATTTGGATTATTCTATGCATTTTATTTTTTGTGGGGAAAATGCAGTGCTATCTAAGATTAGCAAATCAAAGTTCTAAAACAAATCTATCGTCCGCCTTTTTTTTTTTTGTAGCATAGAAAAGTTTCCCTCATTTAATAAAGTTTTAAGATTTTGGAAGAAATACTTCAGTAAAAGCGTTAAAGTGGCTGCTAAAACAATGAGAATATCGTTTTCTGATTTATTTATTTTTAGAATTATTAACTGTAAGTTTCGTAAATCAAAGTGATTTTCCCAAAAAGGTTAAATATTATGTCAAAGCTAAAATTAAAACCAAAAGTTTTAAGCGAAGCCATAACCTTAAAGGCCCATTTCATTGATACCTTTTTTTTAAATAGTTCTTTAAATTGCTTATTAGTCATATCAATTATAACGAGGGAAATTGACTCAGTATAAGAGTTCTATAAGCTCTCTATCAATTAGAGTGGGAATTAAATTTATCCTAATTATAATCCTTATCATTCATTATATTAAGCTGTTTAAGCTCATGTGTAAAAACTACTAAATAAAATCCCTTCGAAACACAAGTAGCTCAACTTTCTTCTATACACTTTAAATTTATTACACACACGCTTCGGTGGTCACATAGTCATAGCATCATTCTTCCAGTAGACTAGACTGCTAATGACAGAAGGGGTCAAGGTTCAAATACCGGTCAGGTGCCTGAGGGTTTTTCAACTCTCTCTCCACACAACTGCAGGTACACTTACTTTTTATTTAATATTCCTTTTGGTGACCTGGTGGTCTAGGGGTAAGGTGTCAGACTTCTATGCTGGCGGTCGGGGTTCAATCCTCGGTCCCGGCAAAGATTTATCTGATTACCAAACCCTTCCTTCACCTCTGACAAGACATCTTGTGAATTTTGGGAATGCCAGGCCACCACCGTGGTTCGGATTCCACGTTAAACTGTAGGTCCTTCATTTCATCTCACACTCACCCTACCATTACACATTAGCGTAAGTGCGTATAACCCGAACGGGTAGTAAGACGCGGTGCTAATAAAATAAAATAATAATAATAATAATAATAATAATAATAATAAAATAATAATAATAATAAATATTCCTTTTCCGTAACCCATTAGCGTGAATAGTACATATGCGTACACACTGAACATGTAGTAAGACACGGTGCTAAAAATATAATATTTTAATACAAAGAAGCGTATCTGATAAGTTTGGGAGCACATGAGGAAAAACTTTCAACGCACAAATAAAAATAACTACCACATGTATCAAATTATCGCATCACTTCTAAGAAACCTTTAATTATCTCTACGAATGTATAGATTTTTTTATTTTTAATATTCAACTCCATAATTTATTCGATGAAACCTTCGTTAGATTTTATATGGAAACATCTTTGCAATGCAGGTTATTTTGTGTTTAAGACATATTTATGAAATAATCGTGTAAAAGATAATTAATAATATTTCAATAATGTTTATATACTAAATTGTAATAATACTAGATAACAAAACTAGCTTTAGAAGTATTCTCATACTCGTAAGACTGCCGCACTTGAATATTTTGCTCACGTACGATTACTAAACTCCCCTCAAATCTATCCAGTATATTCGCCCCACACCCCCACCCACAAATACCACAAACTGTACTTTTATATCGTCAATTGTTTTTTTTTCATCCCCTCCTACCCTTCCTCCTCCCTCGTAACCGGAAGTTCTCTATAGTAGTATGTTTCCTCTCTTCCCGAAAAGCAATAATTAGTTTGTCGGAACCTTGACTTCGATACAGGGTGAAATCACAGGCGATGTTCCTCCCTCAAAAGCCCCAGGTTTTAGGTTGTAAGTGTGTTTGAAACCCTTCCTACAGCACGTATTGATCCAAACTCAACGCAAGGCACTGTACTCCCATCCTTTCACCCCTTACCCCCCTCCTTCACCACCTTCCACCCACTTTTACACCACGCCGACTCGCAAGCAAACTCTTCTCAAGGTGCCTTCACAAGAGACTCACTTATATCTCGGCTAGAATTGGAACATTTTATATTCTTCATATAGCCTTTCTGAACCACCTCTGTGGTCTAATGATCAAAGTTCCTGGCTACTAATCATGAGGTCGCTGGTTCGATCCCCAGCGCATCTAGATCTTCTGCGAATCGACAGATATGGAACGGGGTCAACTCAGTCTCGTGAGGACAAAGTGAGAAGCTACTTGAATTAAAATGTAGTGACTCTGGTCTAACAAACTGAGATTAATGACTGGAATGTCCATTGTGTTGATTACATGACACCCTCTATCAGCAGAGGTTGGCACCATCTTCTCAAACATATGGTGGCCACTCAGTCGATATAGCTTAGTTTCAAGATGACGCCATGGAGTTTATTTCTCTAGCTTTATTATATACATTTCTGACTCAGGAAATTATATATTGATCATTCTGGCATATTTATCTACCTCCGTATTTTGGATTTCCAATCTCCAATTCAAATGAGTATTTACAATTCCTCCTTTAAATAACCCTGTTTTTTTAATTTGTTTATTTAGAAAGCTTAAAAGCATATCAAATAGTCGGTTAACCGTGATATTGGATACATTACGGTTCTCGAAACGGAAAAAAGTGTGGCTCCCAGCATTCTTAATTTTATCATTGCAAAATTGTAATCAGTTTAATAATTGTGTCACGTGCAACGGTGGCTGTATGGTCTAATGTGCCTCTCTCAGAGTAGACTAGATCGCCGATGATAAAGGTATCGAGGTTAGAATATTGATCGGGTGTACTGAGAGTGGTTTTTCCTAAATGGTGTTCTACCCTCCCTAGAGACAAATTCGGGTACATTTACTTTGAATATAAACTTCAAAATCCCTTAAATTATTAGCGTAATTAGTACTTAAGGGGGCAGTAAGATGCTGTGTTAAAAATAGTATTTTTTATTTCTAAATTATGGTTTTTAAATGTTTCAAATATTTTTTAAATCATGGTTAGACAGTTTCATTATTTTAGATTTCAATTTTTTTCTGAGTTCTAAATCTCGATGCGACGACTGGAACAAGCAGTTTCATCTTTCTAGTTTAAGGGTCATCCGTGAGGTGGAACGGACTGAAACTATACGACGCATTGTGGTGAATTTGTATGTATTTCAAATCTATAAAACTGTTGAAAAGATCAGGAAACAGATCTTACTATAATTTATATTATTTATTATTAATCGATAATATGTCTTACGACTGGTCCATTCCTCTTGTTTGTGGACTTATACCGCCAATGAACCCAGTCCTCTGCCTCCTCCTTTAGCTCCAATAATTATCTTCTTTCCTTCAAGTCATCTATTATTTGAATCCTCCTTCTTTCTAAGCTCCTTCCGCTAACCTTGCCTTTTATGACGTCATACAGAAGACAGTTCTTCCTAAAGAAGTTTGCGATCCGGTTTGCTTTATACCGAGATTTCATGTACAAAATTGTTCTCTCCTAGACTCATCCGTATTTGGATGGTTTCACGAGAATACTGCAGAAAATTGTACTAAGATTAGTTTTCAGGCGTGCACATTTTCTTTAATCAACTATCCCGGTAAATCAACCGTGAAATGTTATCATAGACAAAATTCGTTACCAAAATAAATAATAGCACGTAATCATATAAACTTTTTCTTAAAGTGTATTAATAGCTTAGAGCTAAATTTAAAAACTAAGACATTAGTAAAACACATTTAAGTTTTTCTTAGAAGGAACAAACACGTCATGTTGTTAAACAAAATAAGCAATTTTAATATATAGATTTAAAAATGTGTTAAAATATTTTTATTAATTTGAAATTTTCAAAAATCTTTTTATTTATAAATTACCCCTTTTTTTTAGATTTGTAAAGATAAATAGATTTTACTAACTATAAAAACAACACTCCAATATAACTTTTAAACTAAGCTTACAAGGTTATTTTCAAATTTTTTTTTAATATTTTAAAAATACGTCATAAGTACCAATCTTTAAATTAATTTATTTTAGAGCGTATAACCCGAATGGGTATCAATATAGGCCTACTGTTCTAAAAAAAAATATATTTTAGAAAAATAATAATAGGTACATTATTTTTTATCACGAAAAATCACCCCAAATAATAATAATAATAATTATTATTAGCACCGCGTCTTACTACCCGTTCGGGTAATACGCACTTACGCTAATGTGTAATGGTAGGGTGATTGTGAGATGAAATGGAGGACCTACAGTTTAACGTGGGATCCGAACCACGGTGGTGGCCTGCCCAAATAATTATTTTAAACTAAATCTTTGTTACTATTTTCAAATAATTTCTAATTTTTAAAAAATAAGTAATATGTAAACTGATATAGAATATTTTTTAAAAGAAAAACATATCTATAAAATTATGTATAGTATAGAAAACTCAACAGATACATATTTCAAATTAAATGTTATAGACGTTTTAAAAATTTTCAATTATATTTTAAATAACGTCTTCCCTAAATTAACCTTAAAACTTCTTTTCCTGAAAAACAGGTAATCATGGCATTTGGGAAACCAAACAATTCTCGTATATATATTTCAAACCAAATTATTGGAGCATTAAAAAAAACAATGAAATTCATAAGTATTACTCAACATTTAAGAGATAGGGTAAGATGAATATATGAATATATAAGATATTCTATAAATAAATACTATGTTTGGTCAAAGTCCATCAAACCGCTTCAGGTATGTGGTCAGGGAAAGACAGACGTACAGAAATGAGGACATACAAATTGTGAAATCGTCTATTTGTGGTTTGGGGTCACACCAAATGTAATAATTCATTATAATATTAAGGTCAAAGATTTTCACAATTAAAATACTTTGATTGTAGATGATAAAGTAAAAATAAGGTCATGGATTACCGTTGATGTGTTTCTTAGTACTTTAAGATATTAAATGTTTACAAATAAATACATTAATTAGTTAGTTATAACAAAAGGCTCGGGATGAACCTAAATAAATGTTATTCTAAAGTCTAAACCAAAGGTCCCGACATAAATTTCCATGTCTTGCTCTCATTTTCAAAAAATAAACAAATTTGTGAAATCCACATAATAAAAAAGAAAAACTTCTATATTGCATCAATTTATTAACAAATTTAAGTAGTCACGATAGATAATTTAACAAAGCATTTATCAAGTGCTAAAAATCGATTTAGAAAAAATACAAAAGTATAGTGGGGATATTAAAAAATCATATCAAGCTTATTTTGCAAACAACGATTTCTCGCGTGGGTCACAAACAAATCAATCAACAGGAATAGTGAAGAGAAAGAGAAAGAGATAATCAACTAGCGTATCAAAGTGAAAAATACCAATTTTCATATAATACCAAAGTCACTTTGAAAGTGGAATGGGTGGCTCAATATTTCTATATTAAAAGCGTTTCTAAAAATAGGTACCTTCTGCTTATTTTATTGTTTGTATGACACAATAATCAACTTGTTCAACGTAATAACAAAACTAACAACTAAAGAAGAATATGAAATCTTAATAAAGCTAAAAACGTCACTAAAGTCATTCGACCATCAAAATGGTATTGCATAATTTAAACAAGAGTGTAATAATAACCTATAAATAAGGATTCAATGATTTCAAATCATTAAAGTCCGCAAGTTAAAAGGGATCAAACTTGCTATTTTATGTTTTTTGCGTACCATTGTTAAGGTAAAATAATTAATGTTTGGAGATGAAATTTGGTATAACTAGACATTCATATGAGGTATAAAGAATGAAATATTTATTATACTAATATTATTAATATTAATAATCTTAGTTACACATATTTTATTTATATTATTATTGTTGTTATTACTATAAAAGTTTCATAGTTATATATTTAAATATTTAATTTAGAATATTATTATTAAATACTATAAATAATCCATTGTGTACTCTTAATATGAATGTCTGGATATAATAAATTTCAGCCTCAAACATTAACTACTCTATCTTAACTATGGTACGCAAAAATATAAATATCAAGTTTGACCCCTTATAACCCGTGGACTGTAATGATTTTAAATCATTGAATCATTATTTATAGCTTGTTAAAATTGTTCAACCAAAGTTTGATAGTCAAATGACCTTAATGGTGATAGTTTATTATTTCAGATAGGGATTATTGTAGGGAAGGTGTGGAAAAACGATTTACGAATATCTTGCTTCAGTAGGCTAGGATGAGATTGCGTCTTTGCCTCATCACAAGTAAACCAGAACATAAAAAAGAGGTTGATATTGTAATGAGTAATGCTAATAAGTTTTAAGTATCCTTACGTATCTTTGAGCCAGATCTTATCCGCTAATATAGGATTCTAGATCTAGCTATCTTGAATTATTTCCCTAGAGAAATGTTTTTCAACCAATGTGCCATTACGAAGTGTGTCATGACGTCCATCTAGGTCCTAGAGTAAACAGAGTGGGTAGTAAGATGCAATGATAAAATATATCATTTAAAAATCTACTTAATTTAAGTGGTAAGGTTGGAAGGACTAATTTATGAGGAAGATACATCTGATACACTCTGGGGAAAGAACGGAAAAACCACATTAATATAATAGAAAGCAGGATCTGAACCAAAGATAACGAGATATATACCTTACACTGTGTGATCACCAATGTAGCCATAATTCATCCAAGCTATATATAGGCCTATAATTATCTATATACACAATTTCGGGAGATAAATGGTATAACACAATCGTAAATAATTTTTAATAAATTCTATCTTTATTAGTATCTGTTTAAAAATATTGCTATTAGTAAATTACCTTTAAATTTGTATCTTCAAAACATATCAGATATTAATTTGAGAGTAGTTTTTTCCCACCATATTTAAATACGAGCTTAGATTTTACATATACGTACAAATTACGCTAAGAGTGAAATTTAATTTTGAGAGGAAGTGTACACATATTTATCCGTAGGAAGAGAAGAAATCCATGTAGAAAATAGTCACCCTCAGCATACACAATAAGATTCAAACCCTAATCTTTCTGATATTGAAATCCAGTCTATTGCGAGAGGCATCATTGAACTAGCCTCAAATAATATCAATATATATCAACTAAACTACATTTTTATTTATCATATAAATTCTAAAACAATCCCGTATACTAATTTGAACAAAATCGTTAAGCCCATTTTCAGATTATTTCAATCTTTAATCCATCAAACTTCATTAAAATATATTTAACAAAATTTTTATCTGAAAAACTAGAATACTATGTTGTTTATAAGGTAAAACACTCAACGTGTATTCATTTTCTTTTTAAATTGGTGAATACATTTTTAAGATAATTAAATAAAAAAAAAACTATAATGAGAAAACTACTTTATATATATATATATATATATATATATATATATATATATAATACAGACAAACAGATGTATTCAATGATGTATTAGAACACGTGTGTGTATGTCTGTTTCGACTGCTTATTAATTCAACTCCTTTCTCTACCAATACCGCTTCTAAATCGATACACGCATGGTTAAAGCCCCATCCATTCTTCATTAACAGAATAAGACTGAAATTATGCCCTCTTACTTTCTCATTGATACGACTCTAATAGACGTGCAAGAATATATATATATATAATATACACACACACATATATGAATACAATTTAGGTCAATTTGTGAATATTTGAATTTATGAGAGGGCTCTCGATGTTATAAAAAATAAATGGTACGGAATACCGCACGAACTTTCTCCCTCTATTGCTTATAAATGAAGATATTTACTCAAAATTCGTAATATATTATACACTAGTAAGCCCGAGAAGAAATTGCGTTAGAAATACGTAAAGTATTTTTTGACTCATGGTTTAAAATTTCATAATTTTATTTTTAAAGAATTAACGTCTTCATTTGTATATATGCACCAATAAAAATATCAATATTGGGTCCCCGGGGGTGGATATTTCGTACTAAAATTTTGACTTCTGGTTAAAATTTTCGTCATTTTACTAAAGAGATGTACATCTTATGGTTATCATATTGCTATTAAATTTCTCTTTTATAAATTTTGAGAAATAAAATAGTTGATTACTATTGAGTCTAAAATGAGAGGATAGAGTGGTTATAGCAAAAAAAAAAAGAATTGTTCTCTTTTCATACTCTAGTATATTGCTATTAATTTTAGAGTTAGACACACAGACAGACAGCTTTTAGAAAACCACTTTTTAGAGTTTGGGGGGTAATGAAAAGTCGACATCCATAGACCTCTCGGGCTAGATTATTTGACGGTCGTAATACTTTACCATAAAGTTTTGGCAAATTTAAAATAAAAATATATTTGTGTATAGCTTGAAAACTTTTGGTTTACTAAAAATAAATTTCAAGTAAAAGATGTTTATTATAAATAGATCTACATGTATGCAATTATAATTAATTTCATATCTCAAAGACTTACGGAGATAAAATTAAAAATTATAATTTTTGCATTAGACCAGAACCTTTAAAGTCATTTTGACGAAAAGTTGAGAGTATCCATTTGGTTTGTAAAATTGATCAAAGCTCAGAAATGAGATCTAATCAAAATCATTAAAGCTGATTTTGATACAATCGATCTTTTCTCTTTACGTTCTTAAGGAAACTACCATTAATTTTAGGGTTGGCTGTCCAACCTATGAAAACCATATAAACCAAGTTTTAGCCAAATTGGTAAAATAGTTTAGGCTCTAGCCCGAGGTATATACTGACAGAATGATGGACAGTCTGACAGACGGCATTGCGAAAAACACTTTTTAGGGTTCATGAGTCATGGGACGTCGACATATATCAAAATATATAGTCCAATTTTATCGAAAATCACAATACTTGATCTACCTGTAAGATAGCGAGAAAGTAAAAATATTGATAATGGCTCCCAAGGGTCAACACTTCGTATTAAAATGTCGGCTTCAGGTTTAAAACTTTCGACATTTTATTAGGGGTTGCACATTGTCGCGATGTGATCTTGAACACACGTACCTTGGACTTGTAATTTGAATTTTTTATTATTTAATCAAAATTTATACATGTTATTTGATTTTAATTTAATTTGGAAATTACAGAAATCATTTTGTTTAATAGTCCAAAAAAGTACATTCTTAAAAGTTATATTCACTTTATGTATGTCATAATGAAATGCCATATTGGCACACGCATGTCTTAACCTGAATCGACAGTCAACAACTCTGTACAGTAAAAAAAAATCCCTAATTATCTGGCTTTTAACTCAGATTGTGCCCGAGAGCTGCTGAGCTCTTGCGGACACAATTAAAGCTACTTTTAGAAAAAGAACATAAAATACTAAAGTTTTCAAGTGAAGTATATTGCTCTCTCTCGCACCTTCACTGCGAGGTTTGACCTTGAATTATTGCGATGGCTGTAAACAAGCAAACTGAATGTTCTTGACCATAGTCTACTGCACGTGTACGGAAGTGAATCAACAACAGTACATTCACAAACTAATAATATCAACACCAATTCAATTTAAATTATCCAGAGAGCAATGCTATAAAACGGGATCATCAAAATATTTTATGGTTATTTCTTTGCTATTAAAATCATCATTTATAAATTTTAAACAATAAAATAGGGAAATATTGATTATTGAATCTAAAATTATAAATATAGCTCATTGTAGAACAAACATTTCTCCTAAGAGGTTGAAAGAAAGAAAACATACACTTTTTGAGAGACTTACTCATTTCTTACTCTATGGAATTAGATAATTATTGCACTAAAACTTAAGTATTATCTCTTTACAACTGAATTTCACAAAGTTGTATTAATATATTTGCAAATATCTCAGAAACTGTTGGTTTTATAAAAATTAATTTCATATAAAAGACTTTTATTTTAAATAGTACTACAATTTTTCAATAATAAGCTATTTAGTATCTCAAATTGTTGCGGAGATAAGGAAATTTCCGCTTCTGTAAAGTACTCTAAAAGTCATTTTCATATGAAAATCACAATAGCCAGTCTAATTATATTATTAATCAACGCTTAGATACGAGTTTTAATCAAAATCGTTAGAGCTGATTTTTAGAAAATCAATTTTTTCCCTTTTCGGCCTTTATTGAACTACTCTTAATTTTAAGTTTAAAAAGACACAAAGACAGACGGCATTGCAAATATCAATTTTAGGTTTCGGGGGGTCTTGAGACGTCGACATCATCAACATTTCATGTTAAATTTTTTTTTTACGGTCGCAATACTGCCTTTAGTGTTCGAAAGTAAAAAAATATATATATTTACGTATAGCTTAAAAGTTATTGGTTTTATAAATATATGTTTCGAGTAAAATATTTGTATTATAAATAGATCTACATATTTGCTCGATAAGTGATTTCATATCTAAAACAGTTTCGGAGTATGATAAAAAATGATAGTTTACGCATCAGCCCGGAGCACTTAAATTAATTTTAGTGAAATATTGAAATTTTGATATATAATGTCGACATTCCATGAAACCAGAAGGTGGTTTTCACGATGCTGTCTGTCTGTATCTCTGCTCCTAGAGTCGAAACCATTTTACCAATTGGGTTAAATCTTGCTATCTAAGGTTTCCTGAAGGAATTTTTTATTTAGATAACTAACTCTAAAATTAAGGATGATGTACTGAAAAGCAAAATAGAAAAGTCGATTTGCTCTAAATCCATTCTATATGTTTTGATTAAATTTAGTATCAAGACATTAATTAAGATAGCAAACAAATGGCTATACCAGTTTCCCCATTTAAATGAATTTGAGGGTAATTTACATTAGGAAATATTTCTAATTTTGATCAAATCTCCACAATTATTTGAGATAAGATTACTTATCACTGTAAACATATAGTACTGTTAAATTTTAAAATATTTTATTTGGAATGTATTTTCTATCAAACTAATAGTTTTTAAGCCATAAGCAAACATTATAAATTTTATGAATCTTTTAGAAATTTAAAATTGATTGTTAGATTCTTTGGTGGACAGAGATGTTCCTCTTTTCTTAATGTTTCTGTAACAATGTATATTAATACACAAAAACTTTTTAGTAGAGTGCTTCTGAAACAGTGTATATTATTTCATTTAACAAATTTTAGAGTTTATATTACGACTCTATTTTATGATTAAAGTGAGAGAAATCTGTGCGGTTCACCATACCATTTATTTTCTCATTGAAGTGTTTTTTAAAGGAATCACCTATTTAATTCACACTATTAAAATTATCATTTTGTTCAAGTATTATATCGATACTCGATAGGTTTCTGGTGAAGAGGATTAGTTTATTTATGACTACCAAAGCTAATTATACTATTTAAGCTATTAAAAATATAATATTCATGTTGCTGGAGGTTTCCTGAGCTTGACTTAGTTTTTTTTTTAAAAAAAAAATTTTCCCGAGAAACATCTTTTTGGTCATTTTTTGATTGGTATAACACGAATGATCGCTATTATTTTAAAAAAAAAAATCTTCTGTCCTTATGTATCGATCACCGTGTTTTATTGGTATTTTCTCTTATCTTAACGCCTATATCTTGAATATTTATTGAAGGTCTTTCACGCGTATTTAGAGCGTTATCTTTTTTGAAGAATCATGGGTTCGATTACTGGTTCAGGAAGAAATTCTGTATAAAATTTTTCAAGAAATTAATTTTCACAATGCTCTGGGTCTTAATATAAAACAATCTTTAATTTGAACAAATAAAGTAAGATGACTAGGTAGGAACATGGGATAAATGTACCAACATTTTCCTATATGACGATTAAAATGTATGGAGTAAATAGACAAGAAGGCCTTAAGTACCTATATAGGATTAAAATCCCAATCTTTCGTTCAGCAGAAAACCAAACAAGATGAGAATGAAGCCTTTGAAAATGTTTAAAAACTACTGTTTATTTGTATTTAAAGAATATAACAAAAAATAACGTAGCATAAATTAGTATTGTAGGTTGATATTTATGTAAGAATCTCGTCTTACTAACCGTTCGAGTTTTGCTACCTTATATGTACTAATTACACTGATGTGTTAAGTATGGGTAAGGTTGAATTTATAAGAAGCGTACCAGAATTTGCGTTGAGAGTGTGTAGAAAACAATTTGGGAACAAATACACTTACAGTACATCAGATCGAAATTGGGACCCAACTCTGTCATCGGCAGTCCAGAAGATAATGAGAGTTACACCTTAGACCATGCGGCCACATAAGTGGGTCGGTAGGATTGAACAAGTGTAAGAAGATAAAGAAAAGCTCGAAGAAGACTTATAGTCACCACACGTTAATCACGTAGTCTGTGGTGTGAGGTTCACATTATACTAGATTGCCTGTTACGGTAAGGTAGAAGTTTTTACTTCAATATGTGGTATTTGAAAGGCCGTGGGGAGGGGGAGAGAGGGTGTGAAATGGTTTGGTGAACCACACACAATTTATCTCTGTGGGTTTTTTTTTTGCCCCTTTTCTAGCTAACGAGGCTACATTTACTAAAACGTTACCATCCCCATCCTTAGCTCCATAAATTATACCATCCAATAGATCTTATGTTAAAACGTTATATCTAAATATAAGGTAAAGCTAAACTATGGTTACTTTGGAAGGTGGATCAATACATTATGGATGAACAATATAATAGCGAGTGATAGGAATAAGGATCTAAGTCAATAATCCTTTCGCACTTTGTGATCTTATGCAGGGTGTCCCAAGAGCTACTCTGTGTAGTAAAGTACCGTGTAACTCGTGTCAGGCTCTCCCTAACAAAAGATGTTGGTAAGGTTCAAAACGGTCTTGAAGACATATCTGCAGACGCCTCTTCATATCATTATCAAATGGAGAGGTGTGTTCAGATATGTCTTCAGGCCCACGGGGGACATTAACAACATCTGTTATAGGAATATCTTCAACAAGGTACGCGGTCCTTTATTGCACAATCACTTTTGTAACATCCTGTATATCCCCACCCCCAAACACTCTTACGCAGGAATACTTCAGCCACCCCCCTTTCCATAGACCCATAATAGCCACAATACGATAAAGATGGTTGTAAAAGAGAAATAGGAGAGCTAATAATATTTATGAACCGCAGTGGTATTCATGTTATCGCACTATTAAAGCAGAGACTAGAAAGGTGGAATTTAGAATAAAATTTACCCTCAGTTACGTAAACGGAAAGTGTAAAAAATTAGGTAAATAGACAACAGTACACCCCACAATCATTCGAACCCAATTTCGATCCCAATAGAGTATTATGCGAGAGGGACGCTTTAGAAAGTGGAATAAGCGATGGGATAAGGTTAAGTATAAAGAATCAACTAATTTTGAGATGTCATGGGTATCAGATTTTGAGATATTTAATTTTAAATTACGTTTAATTTAGTTTCTCAACAATTTATTTAATTCTTTGGTTAATTTGGTTGTTTTTACCAAAATAAAATAAAAATTAACGACGCGATTATGGATATAGAAATAATCATTTGAGTGTGTCTGTAAAATAACCCATTCTCTTTATATGAATAAATTGTGGATTTTAACTAAGAAACCATTTTTTTATTTCGAGTTAATTAAGATGTGGCTAATGAGAAACCACAGATTAAGTTTCTATTAAATTTAGTGTGCCATAATTATTTATGCTTTTCATTTTTAATTTTTCTATAGTTATATACTCTCAATGATTTTAAATGAGGGAATTTAGTGTTAAAAGCATGGGCCGTAAGATAATATGTATATTATACATTTGTTACTGTTTCCAGTCTATGGTCTGGTCTGTTTTTGATTAAAATCAATTTATTTTTCCACAAACGGATTACTAGGCCGGTCGTAGCTTCATACGCCTTATAATCTAACGTAAGAGTAGGACCAGCACAACATCCATTCCCCAGCCGTTAATTCATCACTGTGAAAGTGTAAGCCCCTATTTAATATGTATATTATAAAAGGTACAATGTTAATTAGATTCATCGCAAATATAATTAATAACAAATATTGATACTATATTATTTATTAAGTCCCACTAACATCCGTTTAGGTTATATAAATTGCACAGGTGGGTAAATGATGAAATTGATGATTAATAATAAATGTACCTTTTACAGAATTGTCAAAATAGCAAGAAATGAAACACCCAAGAAAGTAAAATACCTGGAAGACAGAGGCAAAGATGGAAGCATTAGCCTTTAGGGCCCTTAAAATGGAAAAGTTGAAAGGCCTATAAATATGAAAGAATATGTACCAACATTTTTGTAGAAAGATAGTGGGAAACCATTTAGGGAAATAACCTTTCATTAAACCCACCCAAGATTCAATCCCTAATATGGTTAGCATCAAACCTGGGTGTATGAGATTTTATTTTGAACACGACTGTAGGTGATTAAATTTTAATATAAGCTCAAACAAAATTATTATTATAATTTCAGAATATTAAAAAAAGTTTTTGAATTTGTTACCTAATATTGAAAACAATAAAAACCAGCAGCTATGTTTATTTTGTATTTTCTTTTTCTTTTTTTATTAGTATATGACAAAACATTAATAGAAATAAATATTTTCCTTTATGTTCTTTAACTCACTCTTTATTTAAAATGCCTGGAGATATTTTCTTGTTTATCCTCGTCCCACAAATGATCTCTTCTGGCACGATCAAATTAATCTATTCTTGTTCTTTCATTACCTGTTTCTTGTTTGATCTGTCTCTTTGTTCCATCACTCAGGCTACATTACCTTATTCATATCTTTGCATCAACCTCTCCGTATTTCTCTCTATCTATCTACTCTTGTCTCCTCCCTACATCCCCACGTCATCGTTCGTTGTCGTCTCCCCGTGTAGAATCAGAAGTCAAGACACGACATTTAGTATTTATACGTCGAGAACATAATTACTATCTCTCTCTCTCTTGAGAGGGGCATTGCTTTCTAACCTGAAGGAACAGACGTTTTGTCGGTAATATTAAGATGACATCCGAGAGCAGGAACTCGTGAATATTCATAAACCTTGGTCTTGAGGGCTTCACCCTGACTGTTGCCGGTAAACCTGTGACCTATATCTCACTACCTACACCGAGAAGAAATAACTTGTGAAAGTGGTCTAAAATTTAGATTGTTGGTTAGGCGTTTCCGAACACTGTTAACTCAGTTGATATTGCGTCTGCATATTGTACTCATCCTAAGAAAGCTATATCTAAATTAGTTCTAGATTTTTTTAAATATATTATTTAAGTAATTATTATTATAATGTGTTAGGACTTACGACAGTGAACTTAAGTCGTCAATTACGCCTTGTCCTCTTCCTCCACCTTGAGCTTCCAGAATTTTCTTCTCTCATTTATATAAAATAAAAATAAAAGTCTGACTCGTTGACTGACTCATCAACGCCCAGCTCAAACCCTTGGACTTAGAAAGCTGAAATTTTGCACAGAAGTTCCTTTATGATGTAGACAAGGATTAAGGCCGGATTTTTTGAAATTCTCACGGGATAGGGAATTAAGAGGATTTATATTTTCGCTTTAAAGTTGACTTATTTCCGTAAATGTAATTATTATAGACTTAAAATTTGGCATGTAAGTAGGTAGTTATAATCACTAATAATTTTTTTCAGGATTTTCCGAAATTCCCACGGGTTAGGGAATAAAGAAGATTTATATTTTCACCTTAAAGTTGCCTTATTTCTTATTAGATCCACGCCAAGCCCAAATCCTTGGACCTAGAAAGCGGAAATTTTTGCACATAGGCTCTATTTATGATGTAGACAAGGAATATGGCCGGATTTTTTGAAATTCCTACTGGATTGGGAATAAAGAGAATTTAGACAACTATCATACCACAGTGGATAAAGGGAAACGTGGGGTAGGTGGGGGGGGGTTTATATAATTCTTATATCACAGTGAGTCACGGGTAACGCCGTGCGGGACTGCTAGTCTAATATATGAATCCTCCTTTCTTTCTAAGCTCCACTTTTCCTCAATCTTGACTTTTATGGCATCGTAGAGAAAACAGTTTCTCCTATGCATGTGACCAATTCATTTTGCTTTGCATCGAAGAATCACATCCAAAATGGTGCTCTTCTCATCCATTCTTCTAAGGACTTCTTCATAGGTCAATCTTTCTACTCAGCTGAACTTTTCAAGTCCTATTATTGACAAAATAAATATTAAAACTAAGAAAATAAAACAAATAAATTGATAAGCTCCATATATATAATCTTAAATATATTAAATCACCAAAGAAATGAGAAACACAACCAAGCTTATATAAAAAAACTTATGTTCAATCAATTAATAAAGCTATTACTAATTGAACAAGCATAAAAGTTAATTAGTTCTAATATAATAAAATAAGAAAAATCATTAACTTAAAAATTCACGTCATATATAAATAAAATTATAGCCCAATATACTTATTGATTCCATTATTTAATCTTGAATATGGCCTCAAACCAATCTTATGTAGTCGTTGTATAAGAATTATATATTCTAGAGAAGTAAATTAATGTCAATATACAATCCTTTCCATATAATTAATCAAAGTTCACAACTATCAATGGGAGCTATCGGAGCTTTAATTATAATTTCAAGTTTAATTTAATGATTAATTCAATTCACACCTTCCTTGATAAATTTGTCACTGTGTGAATAGAAATTATCCTCTTCCTCAGTGATGATTTAACGGCAAAAGTATCTTGTTAATTTTGTGATTTTTTTTTCTAGAATTAAACTATCATGTAGATCGTGTCTTGATATAATATTTCAGTTTAGAAAGTGCGTGCTAAATACCCCAACTTAAATAAATGTAGCACCGCCATGAAAAATGCGAGTGTGGTTTGTTTCATATGCTTCGTAAATATGACGTGCCTTACATATTTTAAAACCTACTATTTTGCGTGTGAATATTTTTAATGAACTAAAAAATCAACCTGCATTGGTGACCAAAGGTTCTAGAATCACTTTATATTTGCCATTCATTGACCTTACTCTTTTTCTAGTGATGAGTATTCTCAGCTAATTATCTAGAGGTCCCAGATTTGATTCCCAGCTATATTATAGGTATATTTTCCTTAAGAGGAGTACTTAATATGGTCGCCAATAATTGGTTAATTAGGCCTAAACCAGGCTTGAGACTTCTACTACCACCAAGTTCTCATTATCATCTAATTTTGGTGAATTATCCACTCCTACATGGTGACCCAATCTAGGAGGACTGTTACATATCCAACATGACTACCAATATAAGATCAGAAATGTCTAACCGACACACCCTAGTGACACACGCTAAATAAAAACCATCTGTTTAGTTTCAGTTGATAGAAATATGAGGTTTTGACTATATTACTCACTCTTAATCCCTTAATTCAATCGTTTGTAAAACAAATTAGTCAAACATACGGTGTATTTAAATATAAAATTGTTTATTGATAAAAAAAATTATAAAACAATATCAAATTAGTAACTATATTTATTTAAAGATACAAATAATTCTTAGTAGCTTAAGCTCGGATTTATTCCTGTGCTTCCAGAGATAATTACCTTTTAAATGCATGGTGAAGTGTTATTTAAAATTTAATTAACAACTCAAAAATACAATTATATATATTTAACCATCTATATAATAACAACTGATACTTGATTTTAGGTTGGTTAGAAAATATGTAATAGAGTAAAAAAGTATGGTAAAACAGTAATTACAATTGCAAATTTACTTCGACTGTAAATATAGGTGCCTATACAAATAATATTTTTAATGGTTTTTCAGACGCTTTTAAATTGATAATTATTTATTCATCATTTTAAATTTATATTAACTTACCATGCATTTTGTAAAATGGTACCGAGATTATAAAATATTTAATATACAACTTTTATTCAGTCATGTTGCAAAAATAAAAATAAAACTATTTCAATGAAGGCTTACACACAAAAGTAGCTCAAACGGAAAAAAAGAGTTTATAGAGAATATTAAAAATAAGGGGGAGAGGGGTTCTTACATAGGGATGCAGAAAAATAAAATACCCTTGAAATCTCTCTTCATAAATCATGAATAAAGAGCCATCCTCTAGTTTCTTACAACCAAGTCTAAAGGTATTAAATAATCAATTCAGTCCTCGTAAAGGATTACTTCTTGAAAGGATGTGTTTCAAGAGCAGATATAGTACCATACACGGTTAATACAATATATTTTAGAAAAACATACAATGGGAGCTCCAAGTCTAATTCATTTCTAAACAACTACTAAATTACAAATTTGTCCATTTTTGCAAAATATGTTAGCCTACCAAAACATATCCATGCCTGTTCTTATTAATTTGAAATATATTTGAGTTAATTACATTATTATGTATGTGCTTATTTTTATTATTTAGGAACACTCCCACTTTTGATATAACATATTTCTGTGATTAATTTTTGTATTTACTAATAAATACTCCCACTTTGTGTCCCTACATACATTATGTATTTCTGTTCAGATTTATTAATAAATACTCCCACTTTGTCTTTATACATGTCTTTATATTCATGGTGACCTGGTGGTCTAGGGGTAAGGTGTCAGACTTCTGTACTAGCGGCCGGGGTTCAATCCTCGGTCCCGGCACAGATGTATCTGATTTCCAAACCCTTCCTTCACCTCTGACAAGACTTGTATTAATCACATCTTGTGAATGTGTGGAATGCCAGGCCTCCACCGTGGTTCGGATTCCACGTTAAACTGTAGGTCCTTCATTTCATCTCACAATCACCCTACCATTACACATTAGCGTAAGTGAGTATAACCCGAATGGGTAGCAAGACGGGGTGCTAATAATAATAATAATAATAATAATAATAATAATAATAATAATAATAATAATTTATATTCATATTAATCAATAATTACTCTCATTTTTTGTTCCTACGTATCGTGTGCTTTATGTTCTTATTTATCAATAAACAGTCCCACTTTTTGACACCACACAATTATGAAATTAATAAATACAAATTGACGCTACAATAACTCTGTGTTGATAAATTAGGTATTCCATTTCTAGTTGGAAAAATGGAAAAAAATAATTAGTACAACCGACCAGGATATAATCCTTCACTCCTCATAATCATTAGTTTAGTATATTGCAAGAGTGTCACCTTAAACTATTCGACCATTGGATCAAGTTCATTATGTTAAAGCTTATAAGATAAGCCAATAGTGTAACCAATCAAGGTTAGAGTGTCATCTTTCAATATAAATTGAATATACAATGAATTAAGCTAATTGGGGTCGACCGATGAATTTACATGTATAGATACTCTTTTCTTAATTATAAATGAAGAATGACCCTGAGCACGGAACGATTCCAATAGAGCTTGGTGGTAGAGTCATGGAAGGCTAAGACAAAAAAAAAAATCCCGTATTCAATTTCTATGACCAGGTGTTGTTTTTACAACCAGATTTTTTAATTTTAAAATATTATAAAACTTTGAATTATGTATCTTCCCATTTTTTAATATCTCTCGACTACTTGAAAAAGTAAACATTGGGATCGCAAAAAAAAACAAAAAAAAACAACTCAAAATTATGATAAATGTTGATGTTTCATGAACCCCTGAAACAGAAAAAAAGGGTTTTTGTAATGATGTATATCTGTATGTTTAGCTAGATCCAAAAGCATTGTACCGATCGGGATAAAATTGGTATCTCTGGTATTCTTTCAAGGTGTTTTTTTTTTAAAATTAAAAATCCAACCTTAAAATAATTAACGGTAGTTTACTTAAGAGTAAAAAAGATTAAATAAGTTTTCTCAAAATAGGCTAAACATATTTTTATTAAATTTTGTATCTAAGCATTAGTTAATACTACAAACAAAATGGAAGCTCTTGTTTTACTATGAAAATGACTTTAAGGACACTTTACATAAGCATACAAATCAAATGTTTTATCATATTTTTTCATCTAATAGAGATGCGAAATAACTTATCATTATAAAGATGTAGTATTGTTAAATTATAAAATAATGTAATCTGGAATCCACTTTTATAAAATCAATAGTTTCTGAGCTATAAGCAACAGTATAATGCTCTTTTTTTAATTGATTACTTAGAAATATAAAATGGTTTATTATGCTCTTTAGTGGACAGAAATATTCCTTTTATCTCAATGTTTCTGTGACCTTGTATATTAATGTATTAATGCTGTTTGGTGGAGTGTTTCTGAAACAGTTTATACTATTTCGTTTCATAAATTTTAGAGTTTGCAGTATGAATCTACTTAAAATTAAATAGAACTTATTTTGGTGAGCCGTACCATTTATTTTTGTTTACAAATACTTATACGCCTTATAAAGGAAACACCTTTCATAGATAACAAACATGTTTCTGACTTTATTTAGTAGAAACATAATAATCTTGATGATCCATCTGAAAAAATAATATTCATCTCAGAGGGCTTATTTTAATAGTATACAAAATCCATACAATGCTAGATTGATAAAATAATTTTCATAAAAATAAAATCGATGGTATGGATAAATTAAAAGATGTTATAATAATACGTATAATTAACTTAAATGTTATTTCTGTAATAATCGAAGCGTATAACTGTAAAGGGTTGTTTGAACCAAGTATGTCCTCAATTGAGTAAAGAAATAGTAGGAAAACTATAGGGAAATTAAAATATTAGAACCCGATCATATTGTCGAATTATCTAAAACATCACTCTCGCAGTAGTCTTAGATTGCCAATGATGGATAAATCGGGGCTTTAATCCCAGTCAAATGTTTTTCTTTTCCTAAACGAGTTTCCACTTTCCCTCCATGCAAATGAAGATAAACTTCCCCTCCTAATCCCTAAAATATAAGCTTAGCTTAATTAGTTCAAGTGTTTATGACCCGAACGGATAGATAGATACGGTGAAAAAATTAAACATATTACAGGGCACCCTTAGTGCCATCTTCTGGGATTCAGAGACAAACGAATTTTCTTGAGTGATAAATATCTGTAGCACAACTTACTTCGGAGGGAAAGTAAAGCCTTCAGTCCCGTGTTAATTTGTGGCATGTAATACATCCCAGAGAAGTATGTGAAAAACCTTTACGACAAGAATTGGTAGGGTCTTTAGCGCTTGCTCATTTAATTCACCCCGTTTCCGTGGGAAAAAGTCATAAAGTAATTTCTGTTGTAAAACAGGTTCTCCAAACAAATATGACAAGTTCTGGTGACTTACCATAAAAAACTTCGACCCCACATGGGCAAGATAATATTAAGAAAGAGAAGAATACTATAATATAAATAATTTGAACATCCTTTGTTAAAGAATTTTATTCTTTAGTTCTACAGAACCTCATTGTTAGAATATTATATGGCCACGGTTGACAACTGATCGATGGGGAATGACTGGTCGATCTCGCGGAAATATTCAGTCGATCACTTAAGTAAACAACATCACCGTTAAAAGTCGATCATTGAGTTTGTTAAGTTCAAAATATATCAAGAACTTTCTATTTGAATATGACAAAAATTAGCTTGATTAATCATAGACAGTATTTTTAAAATAAAACAAAATATTTTAATATGAAAATGTATATTTTTATTATATTTTTTTTATATAAGGTGGAGCCATAATTATATACACTATAAATATATGATATCATATATATATTAAGGCTGTGCGAAGCCCACTTTTTCAATTCGAAGCTAGCTAAAATCAGATATATGAAAGATTCTCGTGCCGAATCGAAGTTTGAATATTTTCTTTTAGTTGTTTATGCTTAAAAAAATATTATATCATGGTTATTTATATAACTTAATGCACAAAGATTATGTAGAAAATATTTTATTGCACCATTGTTTATAATATTTTGGTGTTTATCTTCAAATCAAGCTATCATCACAAATTACAATTAAATTATCTCAGTATTTTCCAATGAACTTTCATTTGTAATGTATAAAACGGCTCAGAATGACAATAATTGAACACAATTGGAGTATTTTAGCAATCAATATTTTTACTAGCGAATCTTCTAAGCTGGATTTAGTTTCGAAGTAAAGTTAAAGCTGATGTTTGTTTCCAAGCCAAGTCTAAGTTTAGAAGCTTCGCACACCCCTATAAAATATATATATATAATGAAACCGAAGTATAGGATTCTTTGATAAGTTATTATTAGGTCACGGCACAGAAAGGTTACCAACCTTTGGTTTAATGTGTAATTATGGTAGTAAATTTTATTACCGTTTATGGGTATTTCTGAATTTGAAACCCAGCAAACAATGGTATCAAAAAATACCTCCACGAGTAATTTTGTGTATATTTATTACTAATAGACCTTTCTCAGTTGTATCTTATTAGTGTAAATATGCAAATAGCTCATGACGGCTAGTGACTATGAAAAAAAAACATTAAATAAACAACTACAGATAGAGCTACAGTCCGTTTTAAAATATTGTAAACCAGTTTGGTTTGACGAAAGTCTTGTAGATACAGGAGTAATGTGTAAAGAGGTATAAGATTGGGAGAGGAAATCTACCTCCTCGTCCCCTGCTCCCTCTACCACCCATAAAACCCAACCCCCGATTTGTGATACAATTTACACAGCAAGATATCCCAGTCACGGATTCAATTTCATCATTCCTTCTCTTTTCCACCTCCCCCTCCTCCCCCCACCCCCCTTTCCTGTCTTTTCACCTCCAGTAGAAGTTGAGATACATCTTCCTGTACCAATCTCCTGGCACGTGTTATAAACATGGCACAGAAACAACATATAAACAAACCACCTATCAAACGCGGAATACAGAGGGTGTCACTTCAGTCTTATACTTTAGATTATTCTTTCACTTTCTTTTTAGCGTTCTTTATTCCCTGTACAAGTTACACACTTTTTTTTTACAGTGGTCTGCACAAGCTACATAATTATAAGAGGAAATATTCAAAATAAAAAGTAAGCATACACATACACACAAATAATAGAAGAAGGTTAATATAAAAAAACTCCTTTAGAATCGGTATACATCCCGTTCCTCCCCCTTCCCCTCATCTAACCATTTGTAGTGACAGTGTTTCAAGTTGTCAATTCCATGTTTTCTATTGGTTATTTAGTCAGGTCACGTGGTGTGTCGGTGATGCACTGCGGTCTCGAAGAGATTTCTGGCACAACCAAAAATAGTAGGACCTACGTGCCCGAGGAAAAAAAAAAGGAAAGGGAATAAAGAGGGGGGGGGGAATAGTAGTTCATTGGGTCTTTCTCAATCCAATTTTACTGGTTCTTACGTCGAACCAGATTGTACCCGGTGAATGTATGGCGATATATGATACTTTTGTTTTCCTTCAGTTAAAGTGATTAATGTTATTCACACTATATTATTATCAGTAAATTATTGTATAATACACTTCACATATTCCATGATCTTATTTTAATATTGTTACTCTACTGATTTCTTTTTTTGGATTCAAAGATAAGATATTTACCATAATTTTTCCTTGCAATTGAATAACCTAATCGGGATCAACGTATATGTATTGAGTGATAAAAATTCCGTAGCACAACTTCCTTCGGAGGGAAAGTAAAGCCATTGTCTCCCATGTCGATTGTGTCATGTAAAAATAACCTTGGATGATACGTGAAAATACCTTTCCTGGCAAAATTAGTACGCCCTTTTGGCTCTCACTAATAGAAAGTATCGTGTGCTAATATAACCAGTCGTTTCAGAAAGTGCACATTAGTACAGCAAATAAATAATAAATAATGTTGTCTCCTGATATATCGCTACTTACTAACAGAGGTGTGCGAATGTTACTTTTTTAAATGTGAAGTGAGGTTCGAAACCTAAGCCTAATATAAGGTATTGACCGTTGTCACAACATAACAATACTTTTAATTTTTAAATTATGTATCAAGGGAATTAATGTAATATGCCATACATTCCTCTTGCTACTACTATTTCACTCCAACTTTTGCCTTTTTTGACAATATAAAAGTTGTTTTTTATTCACACTCTTTGAAAATATATTTGGTAAATTTGACAGTTAAAAAGTCAGTTTAGTTAACATGTCAAAATGTAAAACCATATTTAAGAGAAGGATGAATCCAGAACGTTTTATTTGGTGAATGTTTTGCTTTCAGAAAAGTTAAAGGTGTTCGTGAATGTAAGAATATTTTATGATTATTTGCACCGCGTCTTACTACCCGTTCGGGTTATACGCACTTACGCTAATGTGTAATGGTAGTGTGATTGTGAGATGAAATGAAGGACCTACAGTTTAACGTGGAATCCGAACCACGGTGGAGGCCTGGCATTCCCCACATTCACAAGATGTCTTGTCAGAGGTGAAGGAAGGGTTTGGTAATCAGATAAATCTGTACCGGGACCGAGGATTGAACCCCGGACTCCAGAACAGAAGTCCGACACCTTACCCCTAGAGCACCAGGTCACCATGTAGAAATATGGATGAGCTATTAAACCTAACGAGTTCGCAAGCAAGACCGTAGTCAGGGGGGTTTGGGGGATTCAAACCCCCTTGAAATTTTATGAACAAAATATATAGGGTGTTATTTATGGTTCAAACAGTATCAAAATTAAGTTACAAGTACAAATTAAGGGGCTGTGTAACCATATAAAGCACTTCAGAGAGCTACTAGAGGGGTTTAATATTTATAATTTTTCCTATCCTTCAGCTTTTAGGGGGTTAAGTTCCATAAAAAGCACTTTAGATAGCTTCTAGAGGTTATTAAAATTTAGAATTTGTCCTTGCCTCCAGAAAATAGGGGGTTATTTTGCCTTTAAAAAAACCACTTCAGATAGCTTCTAGAATTGTTTATAATTTATAATTTTTTCTAACTTCCAGCAATTGGAGAATGTTGCCACCAAACACCCCCTGAAATTATTTGCTGATCAGAAGTCCTTTAATTCTTTGAACATTTTTCAAAATACGTTTTATATGATTTAAGAGGATTTTTTATATGATTTCAGAAATTTTTTGAAAACTAACACATCGTAAGGTCAATATAGGGACTATATTAAATTATGTAGACTGTAAGCATTACAATGTTATCGTCGGTTCTAAAAGAATTGGTTCATTTAATAGATAAAAGTGCTGTGTTATTATACTTATACACATCACTTTTTAACAATCAACTACCATAAAATAGTATTAAAATTGGGACACTAGATATTCTGCGCCAATCTCTGATCATATTAGATCAATTTGGTTTTATTTTAAAGTTAATTCCATTTTTCTAATATTTCACTATACATTTGAAAATGTCTGTGATATAACCAGTTTATAAAACATATCTGAATCTTTTAATACTCCTTTATACAGTTAAACACTTGGAAAGGAACGTTCGTTTAATTTTTTACACTATGACATTATTTAACAATTACTGTACGCCTTCTAGTAAATCACTCTTTGTTACGCATAAAATATCAGTGAATCCCCCAATATCAATGGAGCCTGAGAAACGTAGCTTAAAATGCCGAAATATGACCTAATCAAGCTATATCTATCAGAGTTTGTACCAATGTGTATATATTTTCCCACCCTAAAATTGTAATATACATATTGGACGAGGGGTCAGAAAATAAACTTGATAATACTCTTTTTAAAATAATTTCCTGAATCCCATAATTCCTCTTTCTTCATTTCAACTCTTAAAAAGGACCAGTCATTTCATTTACAGATTTTGACACTCATTTCTTGATTACTGTAAGCAATTAAGTATGTTCTTCTATGTCAAGGAAAGCACAATGACTGTTTTGCTAATTCCTTACCTCCTTCTTTACCTGATTTACCCTTTTCATATATCCCAACTTTCGTGTCTCTTCCACATCCTCGTTAAAAAGAGACCACACGCGTATAACAAAGATGACGCTTCCAAAATGAGCGCGCTCTTAAGGTATCCTTTACCCGTACGACAACAACGCTCCCAGAATGTCGTACTCATTTTTAATTGCAACTAACTAATGTTACAAGTCATCTCGTTCTAGTCTCGTACCCTCCCCCCCTCCCCCTTTTACCTTTTCAAGCATACCTTTGAAAGGAAGTAGATCCCCCTTCCAACTCGCGACTCAAGCCGGTAGGAAACTAGCGTACCTTATTACATCATTATCGTTATCCTCATCATCGAATGTAGGTGCCTTTATAGTGCCTCGTTCCCTTTGAGACTAAGAGGTATTCGTGGAAGCACTGTTCCTTCTCTTTGACACTGGGTAGTATAAATCGTGAATGCTGGCACGGGACTTATTAATACTAAAGAGAGAGTGGATGTGTACGCACGAGAGAATATGTGAGTTTGTATGAGTTGGATGAATCCTTTGTCTGAAGTACAGTCCTCAGTGCAGTGCACATTAAACATACATTTTGTTCGTAAATATATATATATAATATATATATATATATATATATATATGTCTATATATGGGAATAATATGTGCGAATATATGCACCTTGATTTTTGTCTTATCAAGTTCACGTTTGTCATGACGTCATAAATAAATTATCTGAAAGTAAGGGGTTAACGGCGAGAAATGATATATAAATCACGTATAGCTTTTTATTAACTTATTTGAACCCTCCCTCTCCCCCATGTAACACCAAGTAGATATTAAGGCTAAACCCTCTGCGCCCCCGCCCCCCCCCCCCTCTTTCACCCTTCAGCCCGTGTTACATCACTTTTAACATTGAAATTGAATTTCATTATTTTATTGTAAAATTGTAATGATTATTAAATTAGGGATTCAGGTTTCAAAAACACTCAGAAATAATTTTAAATGTTTAATATTATTTATTTTTTCATAAAATTAACAAAAATATTATAAAGTTTTCAACATTTAATTCAATTGTAATATCTGTATTACGTCACACTATTAAATAACTCCCCTCCCCTCATGTGACATCACGTATACATTAGAGCTCCCAGCCCTCACTTACCCCCTCCCAATAGCATAGTGAAGTTTATATTATTATTATTATTATTATTATTATTATTATTATTATTATTATTAGCACCGTGCCTTTGGATTATACGAACTTACACTAATGTCTAATGGTATGGTGATTGTGAGATGAATTGGAGGACCTTCAGCTTAAGGTGGGATCCGAACTACTGTGGAGGCCTGGCATTCCACACATTCACAAGTTGTGATTAATACACGTCTTCTTAGAGGTGAAGGAAGGGTTTGGCAATCAGATAAATCTGTGCCGGGACCAAGGATTGAACCCCGGAACCCCAGCACCGAATTCTGACACCTTAAGCCTGGACCTCAAAGTCACCTAGTGGGGTTTATAAATGGCCCCTTAGCACAAAACATAGGAATTAAAGTTTTTATTAATACAAATATAGGTATATTATCTTGTTTATTTGAGCTTGCTCACAGCAGACAATTGGTTTATTTTCTTACGTTCTAAATATTTTTATACAGAAGGTTTTTTACCTGTTTATTCTAATGGATAAGGATGAAGAAGGTTAATTTGAGGAAGACCCACCTCATAATTGGAGAAATTATATGGGAAGATCATAGTGATTTAATAACATGTGTATACATTTTTTTCTTA
This sequence comes from Timema cristinae, assembly GCA_039000515.1. Classification (NCBI taxonomy): domain Eukaryota; kingdom Metazoa; phylum Arthropoda; class Insecta; order Phasmatodea; family Timematidae; genus Timema; species Timema cristinae. Next base: position 103,868,231 of record JBCFYV010000012.1, read on the forward strand.
CAACTACGTAGCTGAATTTCCAGCCTCTGCCTTCCAGCCATTATAAATATTGCGATCCTAGCATCTTAAGAGTGTTTGAAACCAGGTGTTGGTTTCTGTAAGGTCATTAGGTTTAGTTTTACGATGAAGAGAAAATCAGGATTTGAATGCTTTTACCCTCCAAATAAATTTTGATACATTTATATAAATTATACCTTACTCATCTCCAACCAATTATAGTAATCAATTATGGATAACCTGGACGGGTATCAAGACAAATGGGACACTTATTTCTTTGAATTAGATTTTAAATATAGACATAAAGCTTTTTTTTTTCAACTCTACTCAACTAAAGAAAAAACACTTGACGTATAAAACAAAACAAAACCCATATGGCAGGGATACTTTTTCCTTTTAATGGAACCGTCAACCATCTTTCCGTCTCCAGTCAGTAGTGGTTGGTGCTTGGCATTCGGCCGCTTCCACGGGGCATTTTGCGGAGGCGATCAAAAGAATAATCGTTTTGTTCTGTTTGATGAAAAAATATATACCCCAGAGGTATTGTTCCACTAGAGAATAATATCAACAAAGATCTCAAAAAAAGTAATAATGCCTCAGAGATGCGTTTTTTATGTTGTTGTTTTTCACAAAGCAAAGGTAAATATTTTAAAATCGTAATCGTGGAAAAAGAACGTATAAGGCTACGAAGTATATTGTAAAATATTGATGTTTGAAATGAAATATACCAATTTAGATCCACATTTCATTTTAAATTAAGTGGTATAAATAGTTTTAACATTTTCTTTTTACTCACAAATAAAATAATATTACATGGCAAAACTCGAAAGGTAGGGCTGGAATAAAAAAAAATAACGAAATAAATACCACATTGACTTTAAATACTACTTATATTATTTAGGGTACTTAAGTCAAATTTATGAACTAACTAATTATATAAGAACACGATTTATAAGCTAACTTAAACACAGCTAGAACAAATACAAAACCCATCCCCCCGGTTGTTAATTCATCACTGTTAAAGCGGAATCACACATTTCTCAAATGATAAATTTTTCAGATATGCTGAAAATCAAACCCGGTAACCCCTACTTAACAGCCAGAAATACTAATGACAAAGCTAAGTGGGCTATTTATTTAATCTTTAACTCACAGTAGTACACTAAAATAATGTCACAAAATATCGAAGCTCACTAACATGATACATAAAGTCCTTGTTTTATATGTAGGACAAGTGTGTTTTTACCATAGACAGTCTTTTAATTCCTTAATAAAGACCTCAGCTCTAATTTTATTTGACATTGAGGATGTATTTTTAATATTTTCTTTCAAATACTTTTAGTAAACCTATATCGTATGCAGTTTAAACTGACAATATTAATGCTTCTAGAGTATATCATAGAATACCAGTTAAAAAAAAAAAATATATACGTTATCATCAGTGGATAAATAGATGTGAAAATCAAAATAAATACTAAATTATTTTTAATAGATAATATATATGGACATTATAATTTAAACAATTAATTGATTGTATTAGTTGTGTGTATATATAAATATATTCTACTAACAGTGATGACTGTTAAAAGCTTAATAAGGTTAGCTTAAGGCCAGAATAAAAGGAAAATTAGAAAATTATTTTTTAAAGGAATGTACCAAAAAACTATTCAAAATCAATTACAATTAAAAACTGCACATTTGGGAATAAAGGCCAGTTTCCCCTTGTATAACAATTACTAAGCGAAGAGGAAACAAACTTTTGCGCCACTTTGTATCTGCTTGTTTTGATTTTAAACATCAATAAGCCTATGGATAGTAGGAGCTGGTGAAACATTTTGACGAATAGATAATAAATAAATAAACAGAATAATGGTTAGAAAACTAACTTGATTAATTGCAGGAACAATAAATCAATAACTCCATATTAAAAAAAATTGCATAACACATTACTACTAGTCTTGGTTTTTCATTTAAGTGTTAATTACGCTTATGGTTATGGGGATTAAGAAGATTATATTTAGGTACAGTGTACCCTCATTTGCGTGGAGAGATAATGGAAAATGGTTTTGGAGCAAAAACCTTAGTACAGTCGATCGAGATTTGAACCTCGATATTCCCGTAATCGGCAGTCTAGTCTACAGCGAGAGTATCGTATTAGACCATTCAGACACCGAAGCTGGTAACTTTAAGTTAATTTGCTTACGTCTCTTAGTTAGTCTCATTAGTAACTTTAAGAAATTGTGGCAGAGAACTACCACGATCACCTTGTATATGGTGCAGACGTAAACTATTCCACAGTTGTCCACTTGTAGTAATTGGATGAAAGGATTGGTCTCTCTTGAAACTTCTGGTCAAACTTTTCTTCTAGTTTAGTTTGCCATCAAAAGTGGAAAGTAATTCATATTAAACAGTTACAGAACTGTGAAATAACTTACTAACTTTTAGTCTAATACCAGAGGGATATAATTATTTTTAGCAAAAGTATTTTGTACACTTGGGTACGTGGACAAAAGTATAAGTCAAATAAAATATGATTTACAAGAACGAAGAAGGCAACGGGGTTTGAATCCCATCAGAATATATTATTTTGCTTTTTATCCCAAGCTGTCTATCACTCTCACCTCTCAACCAACGTGGAAACTTTTCCTCTAAAACCATAACATACACTTATACAATTAAAGAAAATATTTTGGATTGCTTGGACAGGTAATAAAACGTTGTTATTAAAATCAACTAAATAACCAGAACATATATATTAATATCTTTTGAGATGTAAGATTGATTAATTTTGTATCAAAAATGTCTATAAATATGCTTAATCAATTTTTCTATACACAACATAGATATTAACCTAATAGTCCTAAACAATTATTAAATAGAATAAATATTTATAACATATAAGTGATTATAAATTAAAATGATTACATAAGATAATAATCAATCAATTGATTTATTTATTCAGTATGTTAGATTATTTTAAATCCAAGAAAGTCGTTCTAAATATGCTAGTAAGCCAATTATATATTCATAAAAAACCTTCATCTTATTTATGAAAAAATGTACGAAAAATAATAGTCACAATTATGTTTTATTTTGAGTCTGTTCACCGATATTATGTTATTATTTTACAGTTGTATACTAATGGGTAGAGGTATAACATTGAACCATCACATCATAGTGCTATCTTTTATGCCATACCATAGTGAACACAATCAAGGTAAATTGTTACCTTTAACGATTGATTTTCTTTTTTAGCCCTGCGTCTTACTAACCATTTGGGCTAAACGCTTGTGGTTTTAGCTATTAGGAAAGCTATATTTATAGAAGTCTACGCGCATTTAAATGGAGGTAGATTGGAAAACCACCCTTAGTACACCTGACCGAGATTCGAACCTCGATCTCCCCTTCAACAGTAGTTTTAGTTTAACCTACAGTTAATTGAACTATGTTAAATACGAGCGTTAGTCCTATATATTCTCAGAGATAGCAATGAGAAGGTTTGTTTGGATTAAATACAACTCTTATTAACCTTAAAAGAGAATGAAAAATCATAACGTTGATTACATGTAGAAAACAAACCTCACTGTACCTGACCTCAATAACGAGAGACAAATGCAATACTAGTCTTGCGCCGTAGATCACTCAGCAATCTGTGCCAACCAAAAGCAACTAAATAAATAAATTATATATATATATATAATTTTATTTAAAACAAAATTTAAGACAAAAATTTGTAAAAATTAATACATACCGATACATGCTATCCATGTTAGAAGGTAACACGTCACCCTTACTTGCTTACGTCACTCTATGTCATCAAGAACTAGAATGTTCACTACCGCACCACAAAAGTACGAAACCTATCCCGTAATCCTAAAATTTAATTTTATATTGTTTATTACTTTATTATTAATTTGTGGTCATGAGGTCTCAGGCATCAAGCTCTCTGTAGTTGGATTGTAAGTTGTCCGAGATCTTAGCTCAGTCGGTAGCGTGTCTATCTTCTGAGTTTATGGTCCCAGGTTAGATTCCTGGCATAGCCGAAATATTTATTATTGGTGAAATGTGGTGTTCCCCTTTTCACAGTGATGAATTAACGTCTGGGGTCTGGTTGCCGTGTCTGTTGTAGATTTAAGATAGTTTATAAGTCATGTTCTGATATAATCAGTCGGTTCAGAAAGTGCACGTGATAAATAGATAAATAAAATTAGAAAAAAATATATGGCAGATTTTTACGTAGGTCAAGGCTTTAACTTTGGCTGAGTATACCATGAATAGTTTCACGTTACATCACATACCACTGCACTCTCCCTTAGCATATTTGTCTCTTATTCACTTTAATTCTTTCAAACTTTCATTAATTTTCCATCTTGATACTTAAAACACCTTGTTAGTAACCTAGGTTCCAAACGTGATAACTGAAAACAAAAATCATATAAAATCTCGAGTTAAAACTTATTTTATATAGCCATGATTGTGTGTATGTGCATTTAAATTCTTGAAATTGAGAAACATTTTAAGATATTTTGAGTACTTTCACACCCTTTATCTGAATCCACGAAACAAGTTTCACAGTACTTTAACAACACAAAAAGTATAATCCGAACGGGTAGTAAGGCATGGTGATAAATAAATAAATTACAGCACCAACATTTAAAAAAATAAAATATGACATATATAATCAGATTCCCTCCCTTCCTTCAAAGTATAACACCTATTTTAAAGCACGCGTACACACATTCACTTCGAATTCAAGTGTATCTTCTTGTAAGGATGTATTCAGTAACACGTGTTAAGCACATAACACCTTTAACTGCTGCCAACTTGAACCAATAGTCTCTTAGCTCCCTCACATGAAGTTTTCTGCGGTTAGTAGAGAGGTTGGGAAGGGGGAAGGTGGGTTGTAGCCCTGAGTAGGCTGTGTTCACTTCCCTAATGAGCTCAAGATTCTTAGCTTGAGAGGGGATAGTTTAGGGAAGGTCTAAGAGGGGGGGAGGGGGAGGGTGTGGAGAGGTTCTGTTACTTATCTCAACAGTAATTAATTAGCAGCAGAGGCAGTATTAAGCAAGGTGGCGGGGGAACTGGTGGATTAACGTACCAAGAGATGGTAACAGGGGAGGGTAAGGGGTGTGACACACACACACACACACGCACATAGATGTCGTGGGTGTTATTTGAAGGAGACGACAGGCATAGTAAGGGTTAAATACACAGCTATCAGGAGAACATGGTAATAAAGAGGTGATATATCTAAACAGTTTGTTGAGTCATAGTCCAGGGAACATAGATAAACACCCACGCGTTTCCCTTAGACTTATTTTTTTTTTAGTTATTAATAATAATAATAATATTTAGCACCACGTCTTACTACCCGTTCGGGTTATACGCTTTAAGTACTAATTACGCTAATTGATTAGGAATTGGGAAGGTTTAATTAGAGGAAGTGAACCCGCATTTTCGTGGAGGGAGGGTGGAAAACCATTTAGGAAAGCCACCCCCAGTTCACCCGACCAAGATTCGAACTTCAATCTCCCCGTCCTCAGCAGTCGAGCTAAACATGACAAGCGTGTTAGCCAACTACACCACCGAGGCGGGGTTTTTTTTTTTTAGTTGAAAAAACATGTTTTTACAAGTGCTTCTAAGGGGCCCGTTTAACCATATGGATTAGAAATAGCTTTACTAGGTTATGCAAATCGAAACAGGAGTCGCATTTTGGTGCGGTCTTATGTAGTTTTTATTAGAATAGTGTGGAATAAAGAACAGTGAAAGGTACTTCCCAAATTTAAAAATAAAAAAAAACTTTTAAAATTTATTTCAACCTTACTAATGTATTGGTTGTCAAGGGAATAATGTAAAGGTCCGCACTTATATATGATTTTTGGCCGGAACTAGAACTTAATTATAATTTTCCAATTATCGGCTTTGAGATGAACTCATAAGGGATCGATAAACTAAAAGGGATATAATATGAAACGGTGGTATTCTTTTTTATCAAAAAGACTGGTTGGAAATATCTGAGCCTCTTAAACAATACACAGTATTCTAAAAAAATAAATGGTTCAATACAATCACACAAACTTTGTCATATTGTGTTAGTAAAAAAGAAAGTGTTCAAAAATAGGTATTTAGTAAACTGGGATGGAAAGGGATACTAGAAAAGGTCAGTGTTTTTTGATTGTTTATGGCAAAACTTTTTTTCAGCTAAAATAAATAGGATACTAATCCAGTACATCTACAGAGTTTAATTTTCTCCACACGGTGATATCAACAGTTGTTGAATACATACCATGAGCATAGCGGCATTAGATGATACACTTTTTAAATGAAGAGTAAAAGTTGTCATTAAATTCCATGATAACATTAATATATATTCAAGAAATGTTGAGGTCATCATGTGAAAAAAAAACTATATTCTAGGTTTATATTGAAGCAATATTTTATCTATTTTGACCCAAAAAATGATTTGACATAAAAACTGCAAAAAACACTTGTCTTTCCTCGCTTCCCTTTCCATTACACTTTAAATAAGCTTTACTCATAGAAACAAACATATCGTAATATATCGCCTTTTTAATCACAATAATCAGTACTTGTGTAAAATAATATAATTACGTTTTATTTTTACAAATAAGTAATGTAAGGTAGCTTACAATTAAAAAAAAATTGTTAAATATTTAAATATTTAATTTGGTTTAGTATACATATATATATATATATATTCTATCTGTATATATTTATATATACATTTTATATATATATATATATATATGCATTTATATAAATACATTCTATATATATATGCATTATATACCAGATTATTCAAATATGTAAAAAAAATGTGATCCCTCCTAAAATTATATATAAATATAGAGAGAAAAAGAGAGAGAGAAAGAGTGATATATCTAAATACATTCTATACCAAATTGTTCAAATATTAAAAAAAAATTAAATTACCCTAAAATTATTTAATTTAAAAATAAAATCGTAGTTCTATTTTGAAATATAACAAATAACTATTTACAAAATCCGATTTTGAATGTTTATCTTCAAGGTCGATTTCCAACACATTAAAATTATCGATTAGTTTTTGTAAATAATTTACCCTTAAATGAATTTGTTTTGTATATATAAAACTACACTATTCTTTGTATGTAAATTAGTTTTTCGATACCAATTTTGAATCAAATCTTTGAAGCATTTTTTTAAATATTCTATATAAAAAAGTAATCAGTAAACAATTACTAGACAAATTTTTACCTCATAAACAGATATTCAGCTTTATTCGTTATGAATTTAAACACTCCCTAGATATACATTTTAAGCAACATATGTCTAGCCATTTTAAAAATAATTCAAATTTTTAAAAATTTCTTCTACGTAAAATATCCTTTATCAAATTTTTACCCAAAACCAAGTATACAGTGTTATTTTTCATGACAAACACTCCCAAAACACCCACTTGGGACCAAATTGTTAGAACAATTTTGTAAAAGATTACAATATATTTTAATCATTCATTAATAAACTACCTTCAACGAATCTTTGTCCTAAATTTAATCATATTGTGCCATTTTTCTTGTAAAACAAATTCTAAATATGTATTTTAAACAAAATCCTTAGCGACATTTTCGAAAGACTCGGAATTCAAAAATATAACACACAATTAAACCAATCTTAATTGAAGAACTAGGGGGAGAAATATCTGGTATGCAAACAAGTTATTTATGAATTGAAAGAAACCGGCTTAGGTGGTCGAATGGTCTAATGCAGGCGTGTCAAACTCATTTGCTCAAAAAGGCCGCATTAGAAATTAGAACTATCTAGGGGGCCACATTGTAGAAAAATAACAATATTTTCATGTTTCCAAGCAAAAAGATTTTCAGTTTAGTACTATACTATTACAAACAAAAAGACAAGTGTATACCCTTATATAAATCAATAAGGAATAACCAACAAATTTTACTAGAAATTTCCAAACCCTTCCTTCACCTCTGACAAGACATCTTGTAAATGTGGGGAATGCCAGGCCTCCACCGTGGTTCGGATTCCACGTTAAACTGTAGGTCCTTCATTTCATCTCACAATCACCCTACCATTACACATTAGCGTAAGTGCGTATAACCCGAACGGGTAGTAAGATGCGGTGCTTAATAATAAATAATATAATAAATAATAATATAATAATAATAATAATATAATATAATAATAATAGAAATTTATTAACCCTTATTTTCAGCAATGATGTAAATTTCATACTTAAAATCATGAACTGAAGTTATATGATTGTTAACAAGTGTATTTCTGTGAGTAAAGATTATCCTCTTTTATTTTATACTTTTAGTGTGAGAAAAAAAATCATATGTTAACAAACGTGTATGCTCCCAAAAATTTCAATTATTTACTGCTCTAATTCAACCACTTTTAGGGATTGATCTCTGTTAAGAAAAACTATTATAAATTTGTTATGCCGTCTTCAAATTGCTGACTATCTCAAGTTATGCAAAATTCCCAGATGTATTTCTAAGACATTTATATAAAGACTAGATAGCTGTTGCCCGCGGCTTTGCTCGCATGGAAGTTGATTATATACAAATACGAAAATATACATATGTATTTACAGAATAATTAAAAATATTACGTTACGTTGATGACCATAACTTGACCTCAGATCAAAAATAATGCAAGTCCGATACAAACTTTCACCCCCTTTTTCATCCCTTATTAAATAAAATTTCCAAAATTCCTGAAACACATATTTATTTGTTTTACGTCAATAACCGAAATACAAAATTTTGTTTATGTAACTTTCAAAATGACGGACTTTCATACATATTATCATACATATCCCCTATTTTGACCCCTTTGGAGTAGAATTTTCTAAAATCCTTTCTTAGTGGGTGCCTACATAACAAAATGAATAAACAGTCCGAATTTCATGCTTGTAGCCTTGATAGTTTGCGCTCGGCGATGATGAGTCAGTCAGTCAGTCAGGACATGTTATTTTAAAAGTATAGAAGAATACCGCTGCATGGTTAATTATTTATTAAGTCCACGGGGCTTACCAAATCAGTCAAAGGGCTGTAAACTTGGCATGTCTTTCTCAAGGCGTCACCGTCTCAAAAGACTACCAATGTTGGGGAGATCGGTGTTCGAATCCTGGTTGGTTCTGGTTTTAATTCATAAATAGTTTATACCTGGCCTCCCACGCATATACGTGTATACTTCCTCCATATTCACCCTCTTCAACAATAGACATTAGCGTGATTTAGCAAACGTTCATACAATCCAAATGGATAATGAGCCGCAGGGGTAAAATATAAATTATTAATTCCAATAAGCTACTGGACATCTTGGAATCTAACTTTTCACTCCCCGAAAACAGAGATAAAATCCACATTTTATTTTCAAATTATCTACCGAATTCCCCTCAATTTTTTCCATTTTGCTATTAAACAGAGAGGGGAAAAACCCAATTTTGATATTTCGAGGGTTCAAAGAATGTATACTTTGCCAGTACAGTATAGTTTATAGCTTTTTTTTTGTATTACTAACTTGTATATTGTCGGACAAAATGACCCGACATTTTATTGGGCCATTAGAAATGTCATTCACTGGAATAAAACTTGACCTTTTTTTATATATATAAATATACGACAGTAAATATACTTGAGTTTATGTTGTGACATTTGGCGTTTTATTTCATATTCGTCACGCAGTTTTATTATAAATCTTTTGAAACTTGAGAAAAAATGAATTTCAACACACAATTTCGATATTTTATAGCAAACCATATGTGTCTTGGTCGTCACATGAAGTTTTATTATATTTTAGATGTAATATATTATATTATATTTTAAATGTTACTATATATATAATTTAAACAATTTAAACTCAAAATACATTATACATTAATGGCCGGGGACTGGATATTGTGCCTGTCCTAGTATTAAAGTATATTTTTAGTCATATGAAGCCACGACAGGCTTAGCAAGCAAGTATTGGAAAATATATTATTTGAATAAATTATTATTATTATTATTATTATTATTATTATTATTATTATTATTATTAGCACCACGTCTTACTACCCGTTCGGGTTATACGCACTTACGCTAATGTGTAATGGTAGGGTGATTGTGAGATGAAATGAAGGACCTACAGTTTAACGTGGAATCCGAACCACGGTGGAGGCCTGGAATTCCCCACATTCACAAGATGTCTTGTCAGAGGTGAAGGAAGGGTTTGGAAATCAGATAAATCTGTGCCGGGACCGAGGATTGAACCCCGGCCGCCAGCACAGAAGTCTGACACCTTACCTCTAGACCACCAGGTCACCCATTTGAATAAAAAAAACTGACCCAGGCCACAGGCTGAAATAAATGGATGTAAAAGTTAGGTTAGGATAAAGTTAAATATTTAATGTGCCCGTATATGTCTGAAGGATTAATAGAAACCAATTAAGAAAAAATTCACTCAGTTCATCGAGTTAGTATTAAAACTCTCATCTTCCAGTAACCAGAAGATTCAACTAGATAAGCTATAGGCTTAGTCAGAGTCGTGTGCTTATCTTTTTGTTTTTCACTGGATAGTGCGAAATTATTTGCGGTCCGTAACCAACGTGTTGAAATATCAAACGGTTAAGTAAAGACAAATGCAAAATTGGGACTAATAACTTAATAAATTAATAGTCTTGGTTGAGGTATTGTGTGTGAAATAAAAGTACTCTTCAAGACATAACGTATAGGGGGTGGATTCTGGTAGCAATATAAGCTTAGATGATACATACAGATTTATTTATAGTTAATATTCAAAGAGTTATACTATATTAGAAATATAATTTTATAGGTATTGATACCATCTCTCAAAAGTGACATAAGTTTACTTAAATTGACGTATGATAACAAATTAGTTTAATTTTATTATTTGACTGGTGGATAATATTCATGCCACCAGAATCGTGCTTTAATAATGTACAATATTTCATGTATGTCTAGAATAATGTTTTCGTATATCACTGCTACAACATAAATCTGACTTATTTAAACTAAATTACAAATAAATAGTACTAATCTATAGTACTTACTTTCACATGTGTATATTTTTTTTTTTAGCACAGCGTCTTACAACCCGTTCAGGTTATACGCCTATGTGCTAATTACGCTCACTGTTTAGGCATTAGGGAGGTTATATTTATGGGAAGTGTACACACATTTGGTTGGAGGGAGAGTGGAAAACCAGTTTGTAAGACCACCCTCAGAGCACCGGACTGAGATTTGAACCTCACTCTCTCCGTAATCAGCAGTCTAATATACTACGAGAGTAGCACGTTAATCCACGTGGCCACCGAAACGGGTCTTTCGCATATTGTCTACTAGAATTTTAACCCTTTCTTCACAAAAATAAGCAGCATTGAAACTATATCAAATTGGAACGTTCAACATCAGGCTGTTCAGTTCTTCGTTGTACAATCCTAATCTAACTATGGAAATCAATAATACATCGTGGTAATTCATAAATTAAAATAAATTTAATATTTGAAACAAAATGTTATCTTGTCCACAGTCTGAGTGCACAAGCAAACGCAATCCATTAACAACTCAATATCTACCTATGCACAATCATAAAATAAGATTAAGGAATTTAATTGACATTATTACAGAAATGTGTTGGTACATAGAGAATCATATTACATTAAAAAGCATAATAAATATTATACTCCGTTATAGGAACATATTGAATTATAACCATCTTGATTTATAAAGAAAATTATGACTTACCCAGATATGTTGCTAATTATTTTCTTAGTAGGCGCTCATTCAACCCTCGATTTTAATTTTTTTCATCACAATGCTAATGGATCAATGGATTCCCCTAAAGTTAATTCTTTTTTATTCTTTTAGGTTTATATTTGTTTTTGCCTCCCTAAACAAACTTCTTTTTTGTTCTATCATATAGAGAAGTTTAATTTTTCCATTAATCATTTCCTGTCTACTATTTTTAAATTCCAAAATACCTAGCTTTTATGGCTATTGCGTGTTTTATTTAGAAATTTGGCGTAAAAAACTCCCATGCAAGAAAAGAAGATTTAGTAATTATTTTGAAAATATTTTAAGTTACTCTCTCTCCCTTCACACTCAACACTTTTTCAGAACCTTCATTCCCCATTTTGACATTTTAAGATTTCTTTGATTATCTTATATGATTTACTTACATGCTAAGCAAATATCAATATTAAACTACATTGAAACGTGTTTTTTTATATTAGTAATATCAAAGCATATAACCCAAACGGGTAGTAAGACGCGGTTCTAAAATATCTTGTATTCATGTTCAACGCTTCCATTCCCCGCTATTCAATTATGAGATTCGGATATTCAGACGTAATTCAGCTCTCCAGGAATTTCTCTTAAATTACAGGTTAAACTTCTATTTTATATCACACCATATTTTTATATTACATTCCTTGTTTGGTAATGTTTCATTTTGAATTCTAAGTATCAGACCATAGTGCTTGTTTTGGTTCTTTCTTATACCCTCCTAATAAATTTAAATCTTCTACCACACTGAAAATTAATTTACCGTTTTAATTTTAGCAATTTTGAAAACCCACATCTCTCCAGATGTAGATGGAAAAGATTGAATTCCTATTTTATTATTGAATTTATACCTTCTGGCAAATTTCAATTTTCTGCCTTACTTAAAAGGTTTGTTTATTTTTAGTTAACCTCCTTCAACTTTTAGAATATTTTAATCATTTAAAATCTTCAGTCTTTTATCGTTATTTAGAACGGACTTTAAAACGTCTTGCCAAATTTTATTTCCTGTTAAATAGAAAAATAGTTGTTTCCTACTAGTTTTAGAAAAAATCGTGGGTCCCTTTTACCCATTTAGACATCTATAACTTTGAAATTTCAAATTTTAAGACGAGTATGGTATCTGTAGTTGTCCTACCTTCCTGCAAAATTCAGATGATCTACCACGCATAGCAGTTTTTTTTACATACTCAATTCCAGCTTCCCAAACTCCCAATTAAAAATTTAATTTTTTCAGCCCTTATCATTTGATATTTAAGTGGTCTTTTTACAACACTGCCAATTTTCATTTTTCTACCATACTAAGAATTAGTGGTTTATTACTAGTTTATGAAATGTTAGGATATTCCTACACACTTTTATTTCGTTTACTTTTATAAATCTCAAATTTTAAAATTAATTTAAAGATCTGAAGCTGTCTTTTTACCTGTTTGCCAAATGTTTAGTTTCCATCTAATTTAAAAGTTGTTTTCTATCTATAGACCCCTTGTTTTTGGAGCCACATTTTGAAATATCTCAATTATAAACGTTTTTTTAGTTATATGGGGCAGTTACACTACCTCTACCAAGCAACATTTCAAGTTTTCAGGGTTAGAATTTTGGTAAATATGGTGATGAGTGAATCAGTTATTCTCAAAACTTGAATGTACTTTCCATCATCTTATAGTAAGGAATTTGAAGAACTCTAAAAAAATATCTAAGCCAATATTTGAAAGGAACCTTAATTTTAAATTTAAAGGCTCTATGTCAATGTGTTAAAGAGATGCATAAGAGAACTATGAAAACTTTCACGCCTCTTTTATTACCTCTTTGAGGTCAAATTTCGCTAAACTCCATCTTAAGTCTCTCCTAGGGCCTAAAAGGAACCATCGCACAAAATTTCAAGTTACTAAGCTAAGAGTTTGAGGAGATACGGTTATAGATTTTTAAAAATTTCAATCTCTTTCTAACCCTCTTAGGGATTGAATTTTGCAAAACCCCTTTTAATCGGATACCTACGACCTATAAGTAACTTTGCTACCGAACTTCAAGATTCCAGGTCGAGGGTTTTGGGAGATATGGTTATGAGTGAGCTAGGGTGTGAGTGCTTGGGTGAGTGAGTGAGTGAGTAAGTCATGGTTATCTTCTTTTTGTAATAACAAAACATATGCGTATTCTCGAATTATTTCGCATAATATTATTCTCGTGCTAGATTGGATTACCGATGATGTTGAGATAGAGGTTTAATTTTCTTTTATATATAAATGGTTTACCACTGTTTCTCCACGAAAATGTTTGTATATGTTCTCTAAATTCTTATATACACATTCCTATACCATTATTCGTAGCTTTATATGTGCGTCCAACCTAAAGAAGACCTAAAACTCGATAGCAAAGAAATGAAAAACAATAACGCGTGATTTAAGGTTTTCATAAGCTTGTCTTATATTGACGGAAATAAAACGCAAGCAAAACCCTTTAGGTATGCTTAGTTGAACACCTAATAAGTTAGAGTTTTGACATCTTAGTTCAGTCGGTAGAGTGTCTGTCTCTTAAGTAGAGGGTCCCGAGTACGATTCCCGGCATGGTTGGAAACTTTATCATTATTGAACTGTGGGTACATCAGTACATAATGGTGGATTAATGCCTGGTAGATGGTAGTTGTTTCTGTACCATATTTAAGTTTGTTTACGAATTATATGCTGATATAAATAGTCTGTTCAGAATGCCCACGTTAAATTCCTTGAATAAACTAAATAAAAATTAAATAAGTTGTAAAATATAGTAGTTTTCTGTCCACAACGAGGTAAAAACGAATAATTTTCCTTTCTAAAGAAGTAAACATCTTCATTTGAAAATTTTTTTTGTTACAGTTGGTGTTCTGTATATTTCCTTTTCTTTCCCCCTTTCATCCTTATTGTTTCTTTTATTGCTTGTGTTCAGGCTCCAAGGAAATTAAAAATCTTTCCCGTTTCCTTTGTATTCTCTGTAGATTTTTTTTTAAATGCATTAAATAAGAAGGAAAGGGATGGAATTATTTTTAAAGTTCATCTTTAAAATTACCGAGAATGTATTTCTTTTCAACATAGTTATAATCTTAATATCTTAGGTTGGAAAATCTATTGCGGGTACAAATAGTTAAAGGTCCCTTTTTTTTATTGCAACTCTGTCTTACCACCTGCCTGAACTACACACGTTTTAATTACACCAAAGGAGTAAGTATAACGAAGTTATAATTTATAAGGAAGGTTCTCAACTATGTGAGAGGGGAAAGTGGGGAACCAATTTCCGAAACAAAGCCCCACCGCCAACAAACCAGACGACTCTATATTAATTTGCTATTTAGTTAAGATTCTCACCGATTCGGTGTTCACAATTACCCAAATATATTTTTATTATAGAACTTTACTGCGATAATATAGTTATGATATTTAAGGTGGGAGTGTAGGAAACAGTACAAACATATTTATTTCATTGAAAAATTTGATGGTATGTAATCTTAAAATAATAGTCCAAAAATATGTATTTGATTGAAAAATTTGACGGTATTTGTTTATTTTGTATTTATATGATAATACTCATTGGCAGTGAGACTGTAATTGTGTTTGTTATTATTTATACCAGTGATTATATGTTTTAAGGTGTCAAGCTCCCAATATGTTGGATTTCTTAGGATGGGAAGGTTGAGGTTTTATTGTCTGTTCGGTGTATTTGAGGTGGTTTTCCTCATTTATTTGATGATTTTATTTTTTAATTACTTTCCAAGCTGATGGGAGTACCGGTATGATTCATTTGAGTTGACCTTAATAATCCTAATAATAAAGGTAATAGTGACAAAATATTTGATCATATCACAATTAAAGCGATGTAATCTATAAACTGAAAAAACTAGTTTTTAATTCCATGTTTAATTCTTTGTGTAGTTCAAGAGCTTGGTATTAAGGGGCTATAGATGAGTTCTTATCCTATAAAAATCCAGGGAGTTGAACCACAAAAGGCCAAGGAATAGCAAGTTCGGTAAGAGAATAACGTCTTAGACCACTTTGACATCGGTATGTGTACCTTTATCTTTAATTTCCAGATAAATTGTTATTCACTATTGATATTGAAGAATTTTAAAAAGGGACAAAGATTTTTGCTTGTGTGTACAAAGTCATACTACCTCTCTGTACTATCTGCATACTAGCACTATTGGGGTAAGAATTATGAAGATATATAATCAATAATCAAAGCGAAAGGAGAAAGGAAAGTACTTAAAGAAAGAAAAATAGTACATTCAGAAAACCTTCAAACGCCAAAATCTCCTTTATTGATAAATTATATTCAATGAGACTGACACTTTTGTGCTCATTCTCACCTGTCAAGGAAAATGGTTGAATTATTAAATCAAACTTCTTATGATAATATAGTTTCCATATATTTATTAAGAAAACAATTAAATTAATTAACTGACTTCTTTCTGGATTTTTATGGTATTAAATCAATGAATATTGATTGCACTTGATTGTGTAAGTAAGTGTGACCTCTTAGACTATAAAATGGGAACATTATGGTTAAAATTAAAGATAAGACTTTGAATAAAGTGTACGAAAATATATTTTATAACATGGAAAATTTTTTATTTTAATAACTGTGAAGATTATTTCAATATAACATTATAATCACACTATTATATTGTACTAATATACACTGTTGGTTTTTAAAACATTTTTCAAATTAGTTTTAAGTACAAGTAAATGTGAAAATCAATCTTAAGCTTCACATTATTTGAAAAGTATAAGAAACTAACGACCCATAGCAGAGAATTATTCTAATATTTTAAATGTGACATTGAACAATATCATATAAGTGTTTGATAAAAGAACATAACACCGAGATGAAATAATTTATTATTTAAAGCTATTATTTGTATTTTGTTAAACTGGATGGTTTTGTAATAGTTTTAATAGTATCTTACTTACAGGCAGAATCATATTAAAAAGGTGAAGCAATAACATCCACCTATGATATTAATATTTTTTGTTTTAATTAAAGCTTATAATATAAGTATATATATAATATAAGTATATTTTACAGAGGATGTAACCTAATGTTTAGGTTTCAAAAAAATTTAAAGTCGCCTCTTAGGTATCCGTCTTGGTCAACGAAAATGTATCAATCGGTGTCAGTTAAACTGTGTCCAATGTACTTCTTCTCAATTCTGTCCAAACTACTTTTGACCTTCACCTACAACCACATTTTGTAATGTCAATAAAAGAAGAGGGTGGAGCAAACTAAAAGAAATCTTATCTCAAGGTAAAGATAAAAGCTCGTTGCTAGTTCTTAGATATCTTAAAATATTATTTTGTGAGCCTACCATAAAATTCTTTATTTGTTAAAGGAAGGGTGAATCTAAAGCCCTTTTTCATCATGCCTAGTCTCATACCTTCGGAAATATTATTAAAAAGTCATTGAAAATAAACAAATGTCAAATTTTCACACATTATTTCCAATTAAAAAAAACCTCAAACTATAGGATGATTAAAGAAAAAGTGCTCTGTTCGATGAGTTCGACTTTATTTTGGCATGAACAATATTTTGAATAACACATAGAAAAATTAATAATACTTAGAGCCAAACGTCTATAGGGCAAATTCATTCTTTCAGCGTCAGCTCCATTAAGAAAACAACCCCTTATTCTGAGAGTAAATAATGAGTCCTACAAACAAAATTTTTTTAAAAATAAAAGCAAATCAAAATTCTTCCAGTCTTCCCCTTATTTTTAAATTCCAGTATAAATATGACATGGTAAATGTTAAAAGATATATCTTATAAGAATTTCACGAAGTTATCTTTTTTTAAACTTATTTGTAGCTTTTTAAATAATTCGAATGTATTTTACTATCCAACAACCTTATAGTGATAGTTTTTGAAGTGGTTTTTACTCGTCAAACAACAAGTTTCGAAGAGATTGACTATAAGAATATTTTAATAACCAACCAACTTTTATTTCTAATTAATAAATAAAAGTTATTCGTATTTATATAACATTTCAATAAAATATTCTGTCACTTTATAAACATATCATGGTGTCTGAGGAGACTAAAAATTTTTGTGAAAAAGCTTACTTAATGTATTATAGTAGCAAAGTATAATAATTTTACATTATGGAGCTGCTAGTAGTGTACGTTAGTCGAGAAATAGATAGGAACTATGGAAACAGGTTTCATATGTTATAAAATAAAGTGATTTAAGATTTTAGAAAATACTGAAATGTAAATTTTAACAAATCATATTCCTCTTTACTCTATCTGGGCTTTACCACAAACCCTGTTACTTGTAAAATAAAACAAAGTTTACCTAAGTGATTTTTCACATTTCCCTACTCATTTTAAACACATAGGACTAGTCATTTTTACACATATATCTCTCTAATACGATAGTTTATACTCGTATCAGAACTAATATCGACCTCTGTTATGGGTCTTACTTAACAAACAAGGACTTTAATAGAAATGTGTTGACCTTAAGATGTGCTACCTCCATTTTTCGGAACCCTCCGGGACTATGGGGCCCATCTTTGGTGGGGCTACCCCTTGAGTACTTACCTAAATAAAATCCCCCTCCCGACTCCCTCCAACCCCCTTTCTCTCCCAAAACGCATATTTTGACTCACCGAGACCATGGGGTGAAAAAGTAACAAATAATGTTGGCTATCCTGAAGTTTTCTCCAACATTTTGAAAATATAAATCCCTAATATATATGTTATAAGTTAAACATTTATAAATAGAGTTTCTTTAAAACTAAAATTTACATCTCTTAAGGTTTTATTACTTTGAGAAAAATATTTATTTTATATAGCTTAGGCAAAATCTTTACTAATTATTTTTTCTCTAATTTCACATAAGTATTGAACAATTTTCGCAAGGGTTAGCTAGTTTAGTTACAAATAACAAATCCAAATCAAGAGATATTGAAAGAAACAGTTTGGTTTTGAAACGTCTTGTTAATTTAATATAAAAGACCGTTTGCCTCTTGACCAATAAAAACATTGCCATATAAAACAAGATGATTATCCCCTGCTAGAAGATTCCAACAGTGGCGGATACCTCGTTCCTCCTAAGTATTTTGCTACGAAATATCTTCATTGTGTTAACAGAGCCTGGCTTTTGGTTAGCTCGATTAGTTTGACGAAGGATACCCAGAGAAGCAGGAAGGTTTTTTTGGGAGGGCAGGGGAGGGGAGGGGAGAGGAATGATGAAGGGGTCTATAGAGCAAAGAGGGAAAGGGAAATTTGCAGAGTAATTAGTTATCGATTGTGTTAGGTTAGAATAGAAAGTGGTCGATGTCTGGTTTTTGTAGCCTCCTCCTGTGGGGTACATGGACCAAGTGATTAGTTCGGTGGTTGTAGTCTAGAAAGGGGAGAGGATGGTAAGGTTTGTTGGGGAGGTGGGGTGGTTCTGGCAGCTTGCTGACTGCCCTAGGGCCAGAAGAAGGATGTACTCTGTACTTTATACAAACAATGGCGAAAGGGATTCAGGTTGGGAAATGAAGGTGGAACGATTTGATATGGTGTAAGTAATTATTGATTGATAAGTTTCTAATTGTGTTGTACAGGTCTTACGTTGTTTTACTATTCAAATGGATTGAATAAACGTTTATAAAATTTATGTTTTAAAACTATTCCATCCCACTTCATAATTAAGGTAAGCTTAATATAAAATATATTTTTTTAAATGTGCTACACAAGCATAATATACATGAGTATTTAAATAAAAAATAGTTTTAACCAAATCTATGAAATTTAAAAAAACTAAAATAACCCACGTGGTATCACAAAACTGGACTTGTTTTACGAATAAATCACCTGCCTTCCTCAAACACCAATAAAATATCAATATATTCATTTATTGTTAAGTATATAATTGTAATATAAAATAAAGTAAGAGTTAGTATGAGTTGTTGTAATCTCTTATATTTTATTGATAGCTAATATGGTCACGAAAACAAACATTTATTTAATAAAACCTATGTTCTGATTTTTATATATTTTAGCACCGCGTCTTACTACCCGTTTGGGCTATACGTATATGTAGGGCCTCTATTCTAATTATTATTAGCACCACGTATTACTACCCGTTTGGGCTATACGTATATGTGGGGCCTCTATTCTAATTATTATTAGCACCACGTCTTACTACCCGTTCGGGTTATACGCACTTACGCTAATGTGTAATGGTAGGGTGATAGTGAGATGAAATGAAGGACCTACAGTTTAACGTGGAATCCGAACCACGGTGGTGGCCTGGCATTCCACACATTCACAAGATATCTTGTCAGAGGTGTAGGAAGGGTTTGGTAATCAGATAAATCTGTGCCGGGACCGAGGATTAAACCCCGGCCGCCAGCACAAAAGTCTGACACCTTACCCCTAGACCACCAGGTCACCCTCTATTCTAATTTTTTTAGGGGTTATGAAGGTTATATTTAGAGTAAGTGTACCCACATTTTCGTGGAGGGAGAGTGGAAAGATATTTTGGAAATAACTTAGTGCACCAATTGAGATTTGAAACCCGATCTACCCGTCCTCGATAGTTTGGTCTACTGTGAGAGTAGCACCATAGACCACGCATCCACTGAAGCGGGTTTATAGTTATTGAAAGACTGGAAAATATTGTAATTGTATTTATACATCATATAGAAGGTTATTAAATACTAAGAGGGTTGTCTATTGGAGATCAAGGTTCTATTCTCAGCTGTATTCAATTTATATCATTATTTACATTACATTTATCACTTTTTTTAACACAATCTCTCCACGATAGAACTGATGATTATCACTAAACACTACACTTCCAATTCCTTTAAATTAAGTCGTTAATAACCTTAGTGGATTAAATAGCCTAACTATTATATGTGCTAATTACGGTTATAGACAGTTTTTATTACCATATACAAGTGTAATTTTTCAATTTAAAAAATATGTTAATAACCACGGCAGCTACATGGTATAATATAATACGTCACTCTTGCATGCAACAGAACTGTTATGAAAAGGATATTGGGGTTCTAATCCCAGTCGGATGTACTAAATGTGATTTTTCCTAAATGATTCTACATTCTCACTCCACCCAAATTTTGGTACACTATCTTTTAAATCAACCTTCCTCATCCTTAACACATTAGCGTAATAACATTTCATAATGATTCTAATTTTTAAGTATTGAGCCTTACTTTATTTTAAAAGACATCTAATGAATTATGACTCCTGGATAAATATTAATCTGTTAGATAAATACTTATACCTGATGGATAGGTTAAAAGTGCGTCTTATGACTGTTAGATAGCATTTATCTGACAGATAGAATGTATTTATCCATCACATTTTTATCGGGAGGTTTAAGTAGCTGATAACTTTTATCTGGAAGATAAAATGGTTGTTGCCATAGTGACGCGTTGTTTTTAATGAGGTTTCGCCTATCAGAATTTGTTTTTAGGTTAAAATCTTGGTTCACGTGTTTAGTAAGCACAGGCCCGGGTTCTAGCTATAAAAAATTAAAACATTTAATTCACTTTTATATAAACTGAAAAGCTATTTGTAGAGTTATATTTATATAAGAACAAATTATCAAAATTTGAGTACAAAAAATTAAATTTTGTAAAGGTTAAACCCAACTATTGCCCACATTTGGGCAAACACCGAAATTAGTACGTTCAAGACAATTTATCTTCTGTGACCTTGTGACGCCATCTGTTTCCTCGAACTCGTTTAACCGCCATTATTTAATAAATGTTGAGCGTTGTCATCACTCGTTAGGTTGTATCGGTATCAGCAGGGCTTATACGCATGCGCACACCAATAAAAACAGTATCAACCTTGCGTGTTCTGCATACAAATATATTTTATACTACAGACTGGCAGATAAATTCAGTTCATGTGACGCTTAAAATATTAAAGTGACTGATAACTTTTATCTGGTAGATAACTTTAAGCTCCCAATAGCAATATCTGGTAGTCATAAGACCGGCCCTTAATAGATTTCCAAAGGAGTTTCCCGAAATGGACGGACCAATCACGGAAACTGCGTCGCGGCGTATTTGGCTGGGGATGTATTTAAACGACATCCTCAAGATTGGCTCTTAATGAGAGATAATTTACAATTTGATGGTTAGCTTAATGTCGTTAATTAGACGAGTTTCTTCCAGCCATCTTGTCGAGTCAGGTTGTTTTCGTAGAAGTTATGTTAGACTCTCACTTCACTGATAATTGGACTAATGAGTTCGACAGCGATATATGTACTGTATGTGAGTAATAAGCTTGTCTGATGGATAAACTAAAATTCTTAATGCTATTTTCTAATTAAAAAGGCCCTATTTCCCTAATTAGTTGGTGGATATAATATCATGTGTATTATTTTGGGAGTCCTGTGGATTAAGTTTAATGCTATGCTATTTAAAAATGTTTATATAATTAAAAAAATTGCTATTTTCTAAAATTACGTTATATTTAATATACTTTGATGTAAAATATTTTTTGCCAAAGGAATAATTCAATAAATTCAAATAATTAGTTGAAGTATACAATTATTCGTAAATATACAATTACAAAACAAGGGACCTAAAATATATTGAACTGCATCAGTGGACTGACAAATATTAAAATTCTTCTAGTTTGATTTTTCAGTTATCAGATTATCGTTGTTAAAATTACGTTTGGTCGTAATGGTGGTTTTATCCCCCCCTTCTAAATGATTTTATTTTCTTTCTACACGTATATAGTAATATATTTCTTCCTTTTTTTAAAATCACAGCGTCTTACTTCCTGTTCAGTTTATAAAAACATATGATAAAATACTCTAATTGGGAAGGATAAGGAACTAAACATTTTAGATGTCATCTATCCTTATTTTAATAAAAGGAAAATGGGAAACTAGTCAGTTCAGGAAAACCATCCTCAATAGATATGAACAGGATTATAACTATGAACTTTCCATCATCAACCAGCCAGTCTAGCAGGAGTGTGACTTCTTAGACAATTTGACCACTGAAGCGGGTAGTATATATAATTTCAAAATCACTTAAGTCACCAAAAGAATTTTTAGAGAAAAACACAAGAAACTATTTTAATCAATATCTGTATTATATATTTTTGTTTGTTTTTTATTGTGAGATCTAACATTAATTTGATTTGCCTCTACTATAAATCATATATATTTTATTAATAGGTGATTAAAAATAAAAAGAGCTTGGACTTTAGTTGTTTTAAAAATTCATGAAATTATTATTGTTTAAAAAATACCTAATTTTATTTATTTCAACCTAAAATTAACTTATTCAATATACAATTAAATATTATTTTTTAACTGTTGTCTACTTTAATCATAGCGAAGTTATCTTGAATTTTTTTTTTCCTACATACTAAATGATTATTGAATATTAAATAAATGATATTTTTCTTGTTTTTGTTGAGCTCGACTGCTGAGGACGGGGGGATCGAGGTTCGAATCTCGGTCGGGTGAACTGAAGGGGGGGGGGTCCTAAATGGTTTTCCACTCTCCCTCCACGCCAATGCGGGTTCACTTCCTCTAATTCAACCTTTCCAATTCCTAATCCATTAGCGTAGTTAGTACTCAAAGCGTATAACCCGGACGGGTACTAAGACGCGGTGCTAAATATATAAATTCTTGTTTTAATCATCAATTTGAAATGCAACAAATTTATTTTTGTAATGGTTCACAAAAATTATATATATCGCAATTAAGGTGTGTGCTTGGAGCTATATTTGTACAATATATTGAAAAACTTCTTCATTAATTAAAAAATTGACTTTTTAATCAATTTCCTTATCAGTGTTTTTCTATTTTACTATAGTTTCATAAATGATAAACATGTTTTGGTTGGATATATTATAGAGTATTTGGTATGTCCATCAAATGTGATAAATTTACTGCATATAAACCTTTTGAATATGCGTTTTCAATGGGAGGATCCTTAATACGATTTATTCTTTCTCCAAGAACTAAAGTGTGTGTTAAAGAACATTCTATGAATGGAGATGCTATCACTGTTCCAGTACAGAACGAGACTTAAACTCCATGAATGATGATACATTGAAAGTAGTTTTCTGATCTCCTGGTATGTTCTTTACAGAGGATTCTATGGAGTTTGCTATCTATCCTCTTGTAGATGCTTGGCCACCAATCCTTAAAGTTCAAAATTTAATGATTTTCTTCCTATGTAAAACCAATCTATTCTTTTAACTTTAACTTACAATAACTCACATACTTCCATCAGTGAGTAAATTCGCTTCAATTTCCGCATATGTCCTTTTACTAACCAAATTCTCTATCAAAAGGTAAAAATGAGTGTCCTCTTTAGAGAAGATCAACTTCACATTTTTAAATATTTTTTTTGCAGTCAACATCATAATAAATCTTATGACAGCGTTGTTTTTGTTTTGGCCTGAACAATTGCCACAGAAAAGTCAAATCTCATTAGTTTTGTCACTAACAAAGTTGTGAATATAATGAAGAAGAAAACTACAAATTCAAATGCACCATTTTCTACATGTCCTTCATGATACATAGAAAATACTTACCCACAATTAGGTACAGCTTGTCGGGTAAACAAGCTTGTTTTGCATGGTTGATGTGCTCCAATTCCTTTAATTTTGCAATCTTAATTTCATTTTTAGTGTATTTATCACTCCTTTTAACGACCTTTTATTCATTTCTAAATATTACTAAGTCTTTATTCTGCACAATTAACCACTAAAATAGTAATTACTGCCATGGTTTTAGATTATAAAGGCATAATAATATGTCAGAAAACATGTTTCCTCATCCAATAATTAATCATTTGAGTTACAAAGAATTAATGGTGGCGTTAGTCGTCAAAACAACTTTAGTCCAGGAGTTAGGTTGTTTTTAAAATTATCACGAGAGTAAGACTATAATTTTTAATTTTATCCTAATAGTTCCTAATCTATTATCTTTATTTAACTGCGTATAGTCTATTCAAGTTGTAAGACGCTATGGGGAAAGCTGTATTATTGTGATTTGTACTATTTTTCTACTAAGGTAAAAAAAAAAGGCATCCAGACAAATGAACTCAATAATTATTCTGACTTTGTGATTTTTCAACCCCCACTCCAATATAGACAAAAATGCTTTATCCTCCATGTTCTTGGTAAGAAAAAAAGATGGAAAGTCCTCCTCCACATGAGAGGGAAAAAGAGAGCAATTCGCTCCTCCCACAACAAGTTCAAAGAAGCTCTCTAGAGTGCCAAAGCTAAGAAGTCGTGACGCTTCAGTTTATGGAGTGCTGTAACGGGTGCAGCAAAATAGCAAGAGAACTAGAGTTTACGACGAGAAATACCCTCGAAACACTTTAAGGTAATTTCCTTTGACTATATCCCTCTCCCCTCCCCCCCACCCTTCAACCAGTGCTTTGAAACTTTACCCCGTTCGCTTTCTTTTCATATATCGCTCTCCTTTCCATTTGTATTAGGGGAAAAATTAGGGGGAATTAAGACTTTGTAAGAAGAAGACTGCACTTAAACAATGGCTATCTATAAACCCCCTTCCTAGGATTGAATAAGTCTTGAAGCATCATTTTCAATGTTAACTTGTAGTTCTGGTAAGTTTTGCACAGCTATTGTTAAGAAAATTGTATTATAACTTGCCAGTCAGTCAGC